>CM074718.1:55495257-55685257 GCA_037306005.1 Rhinophrynus dorsalis
ACAACGTCCTCCAGAGGTTTGTTCATTCAACTGTCTATATACTGATGTAGCAACAGCGCCACCGTAAAATATCAGGCCATGGAAGTAAAGCACCTGCAAAAAAGCAAGTTTTACCTGCAAAATTGTTTTTAATGAAACAGCTTAACAGTAGTGGGGTACCATTGTTTACTAAGCAGAATAAACTCTGCGCAATAAATAAATAAAATATTATATATATATATATATATATATATATATATATATATATATATATATTTCAGGGCTTAAAATTTGAAGTCCTTTGCTACTGGCCAGACCTGAAAAGTTACTCGCCACTGCAAGCCAAAACATACCCACCAGGGCTGAATTTCTTCTCCCCAGGGTTAAATTTTCACTCGTCATTGGCTAGTGGCGAGTGGAAATTTTGAGCCCTGTATATATATTATATACTAGTTTTAAAGCCACGGGCCAACACTGGCGGCGCAGCGGTCATGTCATGTGCAGTACTGACTGCCTGCTCCTCAGCTGATAGAAGTGGGAAACACCGAATTCAGACCGTAGTCCTCGCTGCGCACCTTCCTGCGCATGACTCTACTGTGCATGACGGCTTCTAACAAACATCCTTATATATATATATATATATATATAGTAGGTATGGGTGGGCACTCCGATAACCAAGCTACAAAATACAAGGTAAAATGCCCGGGTGCTTCCCAATGATTTAATAGTAAAGCACACTGTGGTCATATAATGACGGAACAGAAAGGAGCACTCCAGGGACTTTGAAACAAAAAAATTACTAATTTATTGGTTCATCTTATCGTCAACGTTTCGGCCCTCACCGAGGCCTTCCTCAAGTCTTGAGGAAGGCCCCGGTGAGGGCCGAAACGTTGACGATAAGATGAACCAATAAATTAGTAATTTTTTTGTTTCAAAGTCCCTGGAGTGCTCCTTTCTGTTCCGTCATTATATGACCACAGTGTGCTTTACTATATATATATATATATATATATATATATATATATATATATATATATATATATATATATAGACACACATACATATATATTTAATATTAAGCATTTCTATCCCTTTAAGATGACTGTGACAGTGTAGTAAATTTTCCATAGACGTAGACTTAGCTACTGACATACCATAATAATAATAATACATAATAATAATAATCTAAAACTCGTTGCTTTGCAATGCTTTTGACCCATCTCTAACATTCAAGGTGATACTCATTTATTGGTTTGCTCATTAGAGTTCTTCAGTAAGTATTTCAGTTTGTGTTGTTTGGTAGTGATTTATCATGGCTCCATCTGAAAGAAAATTCATGAGTGAATGGCAGCGAATAATGATTATTGTGCCAGGTGGAGGTTTTCACAGGTGAGTAATTCAGAATCTGATGCAAAGTGTTGTCTCTGCACTATAGAACATTTACCTCCTGATCTCCCGGCTCTGTCGGAATAGTTTCTCCTGCAATTAGTGATTTTGTGTTGATGTTTGAAGTTCCTTAAGCACTTAAGCAATAAATTGTAGTAAAAGCCAGCTGACAGGTGTTGAATAAATAAATGGATTCTCTTCCTAGTCTAACAAAGTAATGAAAGATATATGAGAATCAGTGATTATAAAGATGTGTGAAGTTCATCTGAACGGACTCGGTCCTTTTTTTGAAGACTGAATGCAACCCAAGTGCAGACAACAAAAGGAGATGTCAAATGTTTCTGTGTCTTACAGCAGATAGTCAATAGAAAAGGAGAAAATAGAAAACTCTAAATACAAAGCATTATTTCTTGCAGAACGGATAAAGCATTTCATGGCATTTGATCTGTAACAGGAGGCATGTCATATATAAGAAATGGCCCGCAGCTTATAAGCAGTAAGTACCACTAGGTCATAATGAAAAATCTGACCTTTCTGCACTCTAAGCCTGATTTAAGGCTGGATTCCTTTGCAGATCATTATCACTGGGTTTTAACTATAAAATCCTTATAGACTTCCATACCAATTTGTGAGATAAAACCAGAGACCTTTCTTACATTCAAGTGGGTAAAAGTCCATTTAAATAAGAGGGAGTTCTAGTTTATGTCCAGGGCAGGTTTTGGGTAGATGTCAAGGGTGCTATCAGATTTATTCAGCATGGTATGTTAGACCATGTATTTGTGGTTCTGTGACATCCAGTTGGACAGTGGAATAAAGCTGGGGTGTCAGATTGTAAATGTTTGGATCTATGATAGCCAATGAGACAAAGGGACAAAGATGGGGTGCCAGGCGGTGTATGTGTGATTCTATGGCAACCGGTAGAACAAGGCTGGTGTGTCAAACAACACGTGTGTGGTTCTGTGACTACCAATATAAAGTGGAAAAAGTCTGGGGTATCTGACAGGGTATATGTGGTTCTGTAGCTGCTAGTGGAACAAGGCTAGGTTGTTATGCAGAATGGCTGTGGGTCTATGACCTCCAATGGGAAAGTGGAACAAGGCTGAGGTGTAAGTGTATGTGTATTTCTGTGGCTACAAGCAGATAGTGGAACAAGGCTGGGGTGTAAGTGTATGTGTATTTCTGTGGCTACAAGCAGATAGTGGAACAAGGCTGGGGTGTAAGTGTATGTGTATTTCTGTAGCTACAAACAGATAGTGAAACAAGACTGGTGTGTAAGTGTATGTGTATTTCTGAGGTTATAAACAGATAGTGGAAGAAGGCTGGGGTGTACGTGTATGTGTATTTCTGTAGCTACAAACAGATAGTGAAACAAGACTGGGGTGTAAGAGTATTTGTATTTCTGAGGTTATAAACAGATAGTGGAACAAGGCTGGGGTGAAAGTGTATGTGTATTTCTGTGGATACAAGCAGATAGTGGAACAAGGTTGGGGTGTAAGTGTATTTCTGTGGATACAAGCAGATAGTGGAACAAGGCTGGGTGTCAGACAGTCTATGTATCATTCTGTGACTTCAACTAGGACAGTGGAAAACAGTTGTGGTGTCAGACAGTGTATGTGTGATTCTTTCACTACCAGTGGACTGTTGAGCAAGGCTGTGGGGTCATACAGTATATATCTGATTATTTGACTATTAGTGGGGACAGCAGAACAAGGCTGGGGTGTCAAAATGACAGTAATGAGAATATCATGCTTCCACCCATCAGTCACTTTACATCCTTCCAATGCTTATTCTCCTTCCTATAACTACTTTCTTTCCAGTCTTTATCATTCCTACCGTGCTCTACTATTTCTTTCCTATTCTAATCCCTTTCTACCTAAGTCTCATCTTCCTGTGTTGGGTCCAGTCTCTCCTTCTGCCCACAGTCATTTATTCTGTCCCGAGATTAACCTTTATTCCCCCCCCCCGTCTTACTCCTTATCCTTCTAGTCTATCTCCTTTCTCCTTAAGTTTATCTGCCCCTGTCCTTCTTCTCCCATCACTGTCATTGCACTCCCTTTTCTGTCCTTGCACTCCCTCTCTCTGTATGCTGGATCCAGCAGAGAGCAGTACTGAGGAAATCACATAACTTCTCCCTACCACACTGGGTTGTATCTGTCAGGGACTGAAGATCACTCTAGCCATATAATAACTTGAGAGAGAGATGTTGAATATTTATTTTTTTTTGGCTTTTTAATTATATATTTAAAAAAACAAATCCACAAAGGATTTCGCTCTTAACAACAAACCCTAGAACTGGTATAGTTTATCTCCTATGCTTCCTTGCTTCAGAAGTTATTCTTAATAAAATAGTCTGTAAGGGGGTGATGTATAAAAAGCCCTCTTAGTGTATTCTTAAGAATTGTCAATAAAATTCATAATGCCTGATCATATTTATAAAGGAATAAAATCACGTTTATAAATATGTCTATCTGAGAATATTCTGAGAATATTCGCACACATAGCGGTATTATATACTTCCAATAAGAACAGATTCTACCTGGCGTTATGACTTAATCCCTAAAACTGGCTTTATTTTTAGCACAATTAGCGAATGTCTTTATACATCCACTGGTACACAATTCTTATTTGGCCAAGACCATTTCTACCCCACTTTTCAAAAAAGTCAGCTAACTGGAGTTGGCACTTAGAGTAAATGTCGCTAGATGTTTATAAATAAAGTTATGTCGCTTTGAGACACTTTTACAGACACTTTCTTTGTAACTCCAGTTTTATACATCTCCCCCTAATTCCTATTAACTATTATATTTAGACTATGGTGATATGGCAATCACAATATTTTACCGTTTTTATTTTTTCATTTTTCCTTTTATTTCCTTTTGTAATGGAAGATTATCATTAAGAACAACATACACTGGTTTTATTTGACTTGTAATGTTGTACAATATACATCTAACTTGGGTTTCCAGATCACCCACTTAAACCCTTTGAGTGCCAGAGAGGTATCCAATGCATTGCTTTACAATGTGTTGGGTATCTCTCTGGCACTCAAAGGATTACAAGAGGGTGCCTTTAAAAAATTCCTGCTGCAAGCCTCCAGTGGTTAATTGTTAGGCTGTGGTTCCCATGTATCAATGCAGCAAGCATTTTTCAGAGTAGTCCTCATTTAATGGGATGATCTGGCAAGCCTACTTTAGCTGTATCACTTAAAAAAGATATGTGTTGTTTCATGAGTAATAACATGTTGAAACCCAAAAGTAGGGCAGATTTGCAGATACCCAAGCATGGATTGGTCTACAGTTAGTGCAGGTGAAGCTAAGCACAGTTGAATTACCCTAAGTAAAGGTGCCCATACACAGTGCAATTCCATCAGCTGATTCCAACAAATATGGTAGAAATTGACCACATTGGCTGATTATTGCACTTAGTATATGCTACATAAATTAAGTCAAGCCCACTAAACTGGTGATTTTGGTCAGACAGACTGACTTGAAATTTTTTATTGCCTGTTGATCAGATTACTGTGTTTGTAGCCACGAAAGACCAATCACAAAAATCTTGCATTGGGTTGTGATGTCAGGTAGTTCAGACCTGATCACACAGCCCCAGACATAGAGATTAACAGGCAACCCGATTGCAGATTGCCTGCAATTGGTCTGTTTGTATGTGGGCAGAAAAGACTAACAATTGGATCACTCAGTTATCAGATCTCTGGTCGGCTCTAAGCAAAATCGCCCTGTGTATGGGAACCTTAAGCCATGTATTAATCCACTTAGTAGAACAATTGGAGGATATCATGAATATCTGCTATGTTGTTGGATTCCAAGGGATGACACTGAAAACATAAACATTAAAGCAGTAGCCCTTGAGCTTTATGTTGTGTTAGAACTTTTTGGTTTCATGAAAAATGTTATAGGTCCCCAAAAACCAACACCTTGGATGCTCTTCAGCACAGAGACATCACTAGCATACTAGGATCATAATCAAAGAAATGTTTTCTGAAACACAAATACATTTTGGAAAAAATGCAATCTTCTACATAACCACAGAACCAACATACTCTGTCTACTAGCCTAGTCTTGTTCCACATAAATTTGTCCATTGGAATCCTTTGCACTTACCTGGAGTTCCATAGAGCACAATCTGGGAACAACTTCTTTAGAGATTACACAGCTAGTGTTAGTCTCAAAGTCCACTTGTGCGAGCCAATGAGTTGGACACCCCTCCGGCAATCAAACTGTTAATAGGTCATTATCAGACATTGCCACTGCTCTTTGAATAAACTGACATCCTTACTTTTGCTCACCTCATTGAAACATATGTCTAGATTACATTGCAGTTTTTTTTGTTATCACAGGTTTGATTCTCTTTGAAGTCTATGGAAAACACTTAGATAAAACCCTTGATAAAGTATTCAGCTGCAATGGAATCCAGTCTATAGGGTCTCCATTAAAGAGAGCGTTTAACTCATACATCAACAAAGTAATCAGAATCGACATAATTAAAAGGTATATAAAAAACACCAAGAGAGTTATTATTCACTACAAATACAAAAATAGTGATAAAAAAGCATTTATAATGAATATAACAAGGGTAGCAAATAGGTATCTATCCAGATGATGTGGAACTATAACTCTCATGATGCTACCAGGATGTTCACTGCGAGAAGTATGACACCAACGCACAAACATATCTAAGAAATAGTATATTAAAAATAAATATTAATGTCAGAATAATGTTAAAAATCTTTATGTCGATGATAAACACAAACTCTGTATAAACACATGGAATAATAACATGAAAATAAGTAAATATATGCTAAGTAATGTGTCGGTGAATCCTATAGCATTCGGTGGCATAAGACTGCCATTTGAATAATTGTGAATGTGTATTTGACCCCAGTGGTTCAGTTGGTTTGCCACAGAATTCTGCCTCGTTTGCTTTTTTGTAATGATGGTCTTACCATTGTAATTAACCTCTAAGTTGTCAGAAAAGTCTTCAACAAATTGTGAAGCTACTGTTCTCTCTGCTAAAAAAAATTAATTGTACACAATATTGCTCCTAAATATACCACAGACCACGATTCATTGTTGCATAGTGAATCAAAATTTGAAAATATATTCAGAGAAAGTATTAAGTATTGACTGTCTCCTCTCTGTATTTCTCATGTAAAGATGTATGAATGTGTGAGAATGATTTGATTTTAGAAATTGCTCAACTGTCAACTCTAGCTACAAAGCACCACAGGAGTTGACTTTTCATTGGATAATCACATCCACAATGGATGAATGAATTCACGATGAAAATCCATTTTGACATATTGAGACAGACGGGTGCTCCTTTATCGCAGTGTGTGTTGTGAGTTGTTACAGGGTTTTCATCTAAATGTATTTTATCAATTTGAGTAATTGACATTGCACTGGGAGCTATCACAAATGTTATAAAAAATTGTGGAGTCTGATTTTTAAAGATGCACCAATGACCAGTTTATCTTTAGCAGTTAAATTATGACACTCACATATCATCTTCCTTGGCTCCAATGCACACTACAGAATTCCTAATCATTAATAAATAAATCTACTGGGATTATGATATCTGTACTTTCTTTGTTAATAAAACTTAAAATAATGTTGTATGACATCCACAGAGATTAACTCTTAGAGTTGCTTTGGATACCTCTCTGATTTCAGATTTGTAAAGGAGAAAGGTACAGTAAAAATAGGGTCTGGTTTCTTTTCAGAAAAGCAAGATATGCATGGTTAAATTACATTATGAAGACACTGTCAGAATATGAATAAAAGAAGAAATAACATTTTTTTTTTCATCAGGAAGGATGTATTCCCCTTCTGAGGAAGAATTTGAATGGCTGCATTGGGGGTTTTGCCTTCTTCTGGAGCAGTAGAAGGTGGATTCGTGGAAGATTGCATTTAAAGGGATAGTAATTTTTCATAATAAAAGAGGCTCTAATTAATCATCATGGTATTTGGACTTTGGAGAATGTTATATCAGTTCTGTCAGACTTGTAGTTCAAGAGTAATTCAATCACAAAGTATCCCCCTGCCGCCCCTTTTACTGATGTAACACTGTTCAGCCAGATCAGAAGGGAGGTGCCCAGGTAGATTGCAGAGAGGGACAATCTTCAATTAAGATAAGGGAAAAACCTGAAAAACGTGTCAAGGGGGACAGGGCTTTCATTGTTCTCATAGGAAGAAGATTGTCCCCTTCTGTTATCTGTCTGGTCTATAGACTGCATTCCACATCTGAGAAGAGATGGCTTACACTAGGTAAAAGGGGTGGGAGGGGAAACTTTGCTTGTGAATATCTCTCAAGCCATAAAGGTTTGAGAGATAAGACTTATATCGTTCTTCATGTTTTTTTAATGCCTACAAAATAAAATAAAGATAAAATGAAGTATTACTATCCCTTTAACGGATTTATCTTATTCCAGCCTCAAAACCAATGTTAGCCCTACACTAGCTCTCTAAAGTCTCCTTTGAATAAATGTAACGTATGGATTTAAAAGAGGACTATAACTCTAAAGTAAGTGGATCTCCAGACATTTTTTCTCTGAAATCATGGAACACATTTTTGGTGGGATGGAGGTGTTAGTGGTGGTGTTAGGCAAATAGATACAAAATATACCTGCTGACCCAATCCAACAGTTTAGAGGTGGGCAACCCTCAGGGCTCCAACAGTTATTGAACAACAACTCCTATTATCTTCAACTGACCATTAGATGGCTAAAGAGGTTGTAAATCTTGCAAAAACAACAGCCGGAACCACAGGTTGCACCTCCCTGGAATATTACTTTGTAGTGAGTCATAAAGTAGTTGGATTCCTCAAGGATCAGCCTTTTATGCTGTATATTCTGCTGTCTTCTTATATTTTTAGTTCACATTTAAATGTGCATCTGAAGAGTCTCATTGCAGTTATAAAAATTCCAGAAAGAACCACATATTATTAAAGTCAATAGGGACAACTGGAAATAATATATATGTATGGAAATTATGTCAAACTGAAAAGAACACATTCGTTTTGATGAAATATATTGAAACTTGACAGACTAAAGTGATTGCACAAGGGTGCATATTAAAATAATTTATTAGCAAATGGGAGACTATATTTGACAACTGACCAGCAAATTCAAATGATTTTTTTCTCAGAATGTCAAATTGGCATTGATGGATCATGTTTTTTTCTGACTTAACTAAATGTATTTAAGTTAAAATTACTAACACAAGGAATATTAAACAAGATTAGTAAAAATACAAAGGCAATGTCATTTTTCTGCCACTTTATCTTTAAATGCCATTTTAAAGGGATAGTAATGTAAAAAAAAAAAGTAGTAACTATAAGGTATATACAATTAAAAGAGAGTACTTGCACTTATTCGTATCTCTCAAACCGTTATGGTTTGAGAGATATAGGAAAATAAAGTTCTCTGGTCCCTCCTCTTTCTGCTTGACGAGCTGTAAAGCTATCAGAAGCAGATTCTGATTACTTGACCAGATGTGGCTCTTCAGCAGTGCCGATATAACAATATCTAAAGATAAATATTTAATTTGGAATGGTCTGTAAAGTGTGCCTGGCTTGCAAACACACTTTGTAGACCGTTCCAATGAAGTATTTATTTCTAAATAGAGTGATTTCAGCTCTGCTGAAGAGCCACTGTCTGTTCAAATAACTGGAATCTGCAGCTGTCAGCTAGATGGCAGACTTGAGTAAAACAGCCAGGAAAAGGTAACTTTAGCAAGTTAGATCTCTCAAACCATAAAGGTTTGAGAGATAAGACTTACATTGATGTTAACCTTTTTTAATGTCTATAATATTAAATCAACTTAAAATTAACCATTACTATCCCTTTAATGCATTAGATAAAAACAATTATATAATGTTGAATAATTTATTCTAAAAATGCCATTAATATTTCTATAAATGCTGGCATGCCTTGAACATTTTTTTGTTCTTTCTTATGCAAATAATGTGATGTTACTACTTATTTATTTTCAGCTTAAAAATATGAGGCGATCTGTTAAAAAATATTCTGAAATGACATGAAAGCAATACTTGTTAATCTTATCCTTAGGTCATTTTCATAATTTCAAAACGAGAGTACTGGACAGAAACCAGAAGTGCTGACTTTTTTTTTTAAATAAAATTGTTTCTAACATGGATCCATCAATAATTTGAAGACTTCATTGTTGACAGTAGATGAAATGGAAAAAGAATAATTAGTAGCATATTGACAGCTGACAGTTATAGAGAACAATATTACTTTAAAGGGATAGTAATGTTTCAAAATAAAAGCAGCTCCAATTAATTTTCATAGTATTTGGGCCTTGGAGAGTGTTATTTCAATACTGTCAGAGTTGTAGTTCAAGAGTAATTGAATGATAAAGTATCCCCCTCCCGCCCCTTTTACCTAGTGTGAGCCACCTCCCCTCAGATGTGGAATCTGGTCTTGGGACCACAAAGATCACAGCAAGGGGCAATCTTCTTACTGTGAGAATAAGGAAATCCCTGCCCCCCTTTTTTCAGGTTTTTTCCTTATGCTAATTGAAGATTGTCCCTCTCTGCAATACACTTGGACACCACCCTGCTGCTCTGAGGTGAGCAATGTTACATCAGTAAAAGGGGCGGGAGGGGGATACTTAGTCATTGAATTACTCTTGAACTACAACTCTGACAGAACTGAAATAACACTCTTCAAGGTCCAAATACTATGATGATTAATTAGAGCTGCTTTTATTATGAAACATTACTATCCCTTTAAAGCATTTTCACATTTAAATGTGTGAAAATTGGTTTTGTGTGTTATATTTTTTAAAAAGTAGACTAGCTCAGCCTATGTGTAGTATTTAAAGTCATTTAGTAAAAGAATAAAAGAAAAATTCAAGTGCAAACTCACAAAATAGAGGCTCTCTATAATAGTACAACTCAAATAATAGCACCAAGTAGCTTGCCTTATTCCTGGGACTGTTTATATCCTCCATACTTGTCTCCACTTGATATTGTATAATAAAGTATCTCCAGATGTTCAGGGATTGTGTGGATATTAGATTATAGAGTACACCCAAAGTCTCTACAGAGATGCTTTATCCCGGCACTAAGTTAATTGAGAACATGCCCTACTAACAACAATGCTTGTGCTAATCATGACTTTCAGAGTTGGGGTCCCTGATGAAGACAATAGAAAAGCTGATAAATGCATGGAACTTCAAACCAACTTATTATGTGATCTAACAGAATGCCGTAAAATAGTTTAAAAAGAGTCTGAATATACACAGAGTAACCACTATAATACCCAACTATAATCAAAAATAAAATATATATGTATATAACATATTATTACTGTCATCATACAAATGTACATCAACACAAGTCCAAAACAAATAGGTAGATCACACAGCAAAAAATAGCAATCTAGTATCATTGTACCATATCCTATCCTATATAAAAATTCGCTAAGTGTGTGTTTGTCAGAAGCCGTCATGCGCAGAAGAGATGGCTGTGCGTGCTGCAGTCATGCACACTACTGACTACCCGCACCGCGGCTAATAACAGAGCGGGGCTCTCAATTTAGACCGTAGTCCTTCGGTGACTACGGTCTGAATTCGGAGTTTCCCGCTCCGTATCAGCCGCAGCGTGTGCAGTCTCTATTGTGCATGGCTGCACCGCGGACATTGCTGGGTCACACTGTGGGGATCTTCAATTAGTTACATATATTCATATCCAAGAGCAGATGTAGTGCTGTATATCTCAGTCTCAGGCATAAAAACTGCAGTGTCCTAGAATTAGTAAAGCAGTACAGACCGTTTAGAATTGCAGTTCTCAGTGCTTTAAAGGGATAGTATTACTTCAAAATTACTATCCCTCATATTGTAGCCCTTAATAAACTGAGTTAAATGACACCAGCGGAATCTCTCAAACCTTTATGGTGTAAGAGATAGGCGCTTTCAAAGTTTCCTCTCCCCTGCTGTCAGCGTTCTGCTGCCAGCAGGGGAATCCGGTCCCGGGACAGGCGGAGGCTCTTAAACAGAGCCGATATCTTGTTATGGAAGGAAAAATGATTCACTGAAACAGTCTTCTACGTGTGCTTGGTTACCAAGCACACGTAGAAGACTGTTTCAGTTAATCATTTTTCCTTCCATAACGAGATATCGGCTCTACTGAAGAGCCTCTGCTTGATTCAGAGACCGGATTCTCCTGCTGGCAGCAGAACGCTGACAGCAGGGGAGAGGAAACTATCCCTTTAAAGGTTTGAGAGATGCCGCTGGTGTCATTTAACTCAGTTTATTAAGGGCTACAATATGAGGGATAGTAATTTTGAAGTAATACTATCCCTTTAAACACTCACTTGCCTATATTCCAGAGAGAAAAGCATCTCAAAAACAATCTCAGATACAGAACTTCTAGCAGAACAGATTTGTTCTCACCACTCCATCCTGTCAGTCAAAGGGTCTTCTGTGGCTCAGAGACAACAACACACAGTTACTGCTTCCATTACAAAACTTTGTGACTATTATGAGGCATTTAACACTGTACTTTATATGTCTGAAGTTTGACAGTATGTTAGTATTTTTTGTGTGTGGATTATTTGATTTTAATGTGCCAGTTTGTCATTTTTTGCTTACTTCTCTCTGGAATTATGATTATATGAATTTATATAAGTATCCAAATAAATATGTATATGTTTTATAACCTGATTTAATTCCCCCATTATAGTTGAATACTATGTATTTGAGCTGAGTGCAATTTAATGGAACCTCTACGTCTGTCCTCTCTTTCTTGAATCCCAGATCTTTTCAGAAAGTAAAATAACGACACCGTAACTACCTTTCCTTTGCTCTCAAAATTGTCATCTTTAGTCAGCCTACATAATGATATTTCAAATGTCAAGTATGGTTTTCCCCAGTTATTTGAAAAGACTAATGTGTTGGCTGAAACATTTGGTACATTGGCTGAAAAAATTTTTCACAAAGTGATCTTAAGCTACTGGTGAAGGTTTGTTGTCTTTAAAGTGATAGTAATGTTTCAAAATAAAAGCAGCTCCAATTAATCTTCATAGTATTTGGGCCATAGAGAGTGTTATTTCAGTACTGTCAGAGTTGTAGTTCAAGAGTAATTCAATGATAAAGTTTCCCCTTCCCACCCCTTTTACATAGTGTAGTCACCTCCCCTCAGATGTGGAATCTGGTCCACAGACCAGAAAGCTCACAGTAAGGGACAATCTTCTTACTGTGAGAACAATGAAAACACTGACCCCCTTTTTCAGGTTTTTTCCCCTTATGCTAATTGAAGAGTGTCCCTCTCTGCAAGCCATCTGGACACCACCATTCTGTCAACTGGTCAATACATACACTTATCACCAAAAAACAATGTTTAAAAGTGATAAAATGGCCCAGAAAACATTATAATAAACTTGTCTGGCAAAGAAAGGGTTAAACAGCTGAGGAGAGAGGAAGAGTCCAGGCCCTGTGTAGGATACTCGTTCTCAGAAAGGCACAAAATGGCTGCCGTGACGGGAGCCAACCAGAAACGAGTGCGCAAAGCAAGCGCTCATGGGATTTGTAGTTTTTCTGACAAAAGTACCCCAACAGTGCCCGAAGTCCCCCAAGCCCCCAGCATGTTCAGAACGTTGACTAGATGACAGAGCAAGGGCCGTCTCTGACCTCGCTGTGATAAGCGGTTGCAGAGATATGTCCCAACTGAACAGTCCCATTCAAGTGAATGGAGCAATGGCGTCTGTGCGGTAAAGTGCGGTCTTAAAGGTACAGTACACAATTTCAACAAAAAAATGAATGAAAGTAAATTTTAACCTAAAATTATACCAGAACATGTAATTAAAGCATAAAAACACTAAACCCAATAGGGAAAGTGCTTTCGACCACCAACAACATGCCAAACCAGCAGTGAAAGGGTTAAAGTACCTCAGAAACCTGCTCCAAACACCCAGACAGACATACAGATAGACCCAATGATTGCTAGAGTATGCAAAAGGAAATCAAATGATAAAGACCCCCTGTGCAGAGGGGTTCCATGGGACATGTGGACTTCAGCATTTAAAGGGTTGCTCACCTTTTTTGCAGGACTTCTATCTTCAGATTACCATATATCAAGAAGAAGCCTCAGTGGACACCTCCTGGGGAAAGAACTTGCAGCCAAGATTTCCCCCCCAGGGCATAGGTCCACAAATAAAAGCACCTGGTAAACTGAGCTATCCACATTTGGGTGATGGGAATTGTCAGTGATGGTAATCCGCCTAATGGTGGTATTCCATATCTAGCAGAAAATAATAAAATTCTAAAACTAAACAGAACTGTTCTCTTGCCTTGTTGCTTGCAACGAGGAACAACACTTACTGAAGTTAACAGGAAGCTGCAGGTAAGGTTAGACCGTAGGCTCCACCCCTGCACTCACTTCTCAGAATTGTTCCTGCCTACTTAAAGGGGAGGGGCAGCTACCAAAAGTTACCAGTAACCTGTATTGGATGACAGAGAAAAATGAATTATCACTAATCAGCTAATTCAGAAAAGATGTTAGAACTTCCAAAATATTGTTACATTGACTGAGGGACTTATTCATAAAGCTACTAAAGGTGCAATTCTTGATCATCATATGGTTGGAATGCAAATTTCCACTGGTCACCAAGCAATGTGCTTTAGACCTCTTCAGGATTCAAGAGTTTGAACACTCTATTTAAGTCAAAGGGAATTTTCATTTACCACCTAAGGTGCCGATGGTTTATTCCACTATAGAACCTCAGTAGCTTGATGAACATGAAATGAGTAAATGATCCTATTGCTGGCACCATTACATCTTCTTCAAAACAAAACCAAATACTACTTGAACATAATTTTTTCACAATCCAGCCCCTGCTTCCTCGGTTGGACTGTTCCCAAAGCAGCTGCGAGTTCAACTGTGATTTTATGGTTCCCCTTGGATATGCTGGGAGTACAGCTAGCATGTGATTGTTTCACTTGAACCTGCTGAGAGTGCAGCTGCCATGTAATTGTTCCCTTTGGATCTGCTGAGAGTGCAGCTATCACTTGATTCTCTCTCTTTGATCTTCTGATAGTACAGTAATTATGATTGTTCTATATAAATCTGCACAGAGTGCAGTTACTATGTGATAACTGTGACAGAATGCTATCACTTGTGAACCAGAAGTCCTTTTGGTTTGGGGGGGGCCCAGGCCAGGAGCGGCCATTTGGCCATACAGGAGCATGGGCCAAACTACATAATGGAGAAGGGTGGACGCCAGACTTCAAGGTAGCTCTGGGCCTGAGACTCTATTACGCATTGGGGTGGGGCAGTGGCTACCTGGGACAGCATCTGGAGACTGGGAGCCAAATGTTCTATCGCCTCACCCATTGTGTCCTGTGTTATTGTTGCACTGCAAGTTTCCTGGGGTTATGTGTTTCCATTTCTTGCTTTGTGAAACCGATTGTATTATGTCAGTTACTGATGTAAATGTAATTATCTTAGCAGATCTGATAGAGGACTGTGTGTTTGTATTCTATTGTGTGTTACCGTAATTAAGGCCAGTAAGATTGGGGGTTTTGTGAATCTCATCTGCTATTGGTTGTTCGCAGACATATATATAAACCCTGTGTGTATCCAAATAAAGGAGTTTCTGTTTTTACCTCAAGCATCATGTGTTGTCTGATGTTCTTGAGGGGGAAGGTGTTAGCGGACAAAATCATCGAGATCGGGCTGACATCGGTGGTTTGGCTGCCGGAAAGAAGCTGTTCGGACTGGTGTGTGCGGTTGGGGCACAGGGGATCCGTCACAATCACCATGGATCTGCTGAGAGTGCAGCTGTCATGTGATTGTTCCCTTTGGATCTGCTGAGAGTTCTGCTACCATGTGATTGTTTCCCTTGGATCTTCTAAGAGTGCAACTATCATGACTGTTCCACTTGAACCTAAGAATGCATCTGCCATGTGACTGTTTCCCTTGGAAGTGCTGAGAGTACAACTGTTATGTGATTGTTCCTCTTGTTAACCTCCATCTTTCATTACGAAAATAAATAAAGCCCACTGCTACCCCACATCACCCCCCTACCACAACATTCACACAAATGGTTAACCCCTCCAGCAATTGAGTTGTTAACCTGAGTAGTCTAATTTAAAAAAAAAGAAAATCTGACACCACTCCCAACCACCCCATCCAAAAAGTTGATTAACCTCACCAATTACTATGGCTGTTACAATTACCTTCACTGGCCATAGAAGATTTAACCCCTTAAGGACCGGCCGCGCACGCACGTTGCGGTCACTTAAGGACCACAAACCTTTTTTTTTTTTTTTTTTTTTTGCTGTATCCGATTCCAGACTCTCCGAACGGCGTGCATCAGCGTGGGGAGCCCGGAATTCCATGATGGTCCAGGACCATCATGGGTCCTTAAGGGGTTAATGAGCAAAAAAAACAAAATATATGGGATCCAGCCACTCCATATTAATTTTCAGTATGTGAATGTGCTAATTAGATGCAGTTTTAACCCCTTGAATACTAGAGTGGTCTCATATTTTGCATGATCCTTCTGTTCTCCATATTTGATTGTACTATTTAATACTATGTCTATTCCTTATTGTACAGCGCTGCGGAATTAGTTGTCGCTATATAAATAATAATAATAATGATAATAAAAGCCCCATTTAATTCAATGGGAATATGTATTTGTCACTTATGGTGCAGTTGGTTTTCTCCAGAATTTCACATCTTCACCTTCCTGAATATGGCCCTTTGTGCTTGACTGCTAACTCTTTGAGTGCCAGAGGGGTACTCACACATTGTTTTGTGTGCCCCTCTGGCACTCAAAGGGTTAACAGTTTGCATTGTAGTGTTCAAATGGTTAAATTGTTGTTTTGTTTTTAATAACCCTTTGAGTGCCAGAGGGGTATCCAACGCATTGCAAAGTCATGCATTGGATGCCCCACACCAGTTAAATCAATGTTGATGCTTATTTCTCCACAGAATTGCTTTGGATCTCTTTAGTACATCAGCCTTCCAGTACAGAAACACAGGGAAGGAAAGATAAATTAGAGGCCTCAGATTAAAACACATAAAGGGGAATTCAGACAGGGAGGCCGCGATAAGAAGAATATGTTGTGCTCAATAGGACTTTGGAGTTCGAAGCCATTATTCTTCAGCAAAGTGTGATCCTACTAGTAACTTTATAAACATACATAAACAAGCCGGTAACAATGCGCGCTATGGGAATTTAAAACACGCTTATTTCAGCAGAGTTGCTTTCTTTACAGCTGGCATAATGGCTGAGAGGGTAGAACTGAATCAGTTACGGGTCCAATTAACATTTCAAGTCAGTCTCACATTTAAATATAGTATCTTATTTTTATAATATTTTGCAGGAGTTTGGAAAAATTGTCCCAGTTACCGTACCATTGAAAAGCATTTAAAGAAACAGTAATACCTTAAAATGATCTGGGGTTATACCCACTTAAATACCTTATGCTAGCCTCTGTAAAAATCCTCTGTTTTTAGAGGCTTAAAATCTATCATTATAAAGGCTCAGTGGGGGCTCCCATTGCCATAGCAATCCTGATAGGGTGTCTAAGAAGTTAATATTCTGTATTGTCTTTAACCCCTTAGTGCCAGGACTGTCACGCTGGCTGGACTTTAAAGGAACAGTAAACTTTTTTTTATGAAGAAAAATATGTAGTATTGCTTTTAATGTTGAGTAAAATAAGGGTATTCCCACTGCTGAGATATATAGTTCCAGAGTTATTACTGTTTAAAACCATGTTTTTTTACATTAGCAGTGCCCTCTAGTGGTCAAATTCCAATTAGTTATTTTATTAGAGCCTAATGGAGAGAAGTCTGTGACTTACAGTTCTCCATGGAATGTGATAGAAACTGCGGAGTTACTTCCTGTCAGTTAAAACTTCCAGGAACTAAACACAGTAAATTCACTTCCTGGTTATTTTAACTGTTATAAATGTTTAATAAAACAACTGAAAACAGTGAGAGTGCCCTTGTTTTACTCAGCAGGAAAAACTCTATAAAAAAACTCTATAAAAAAACTTTATAAAAAAAGTTTCCTGCTCCTTTAAGGACTGGTGACGGTCCTGGCACGTCATGGAATTCTAGGATGGCAGTGCGGCTTCATGCCCCTCTGCCATCCTAGAATTATTTGTACAAGAAAAAAACTCTTCTGTCCTTAACAGCTGCCCTGTGCCAGATCTGGTGGTTGTTAAGGTGTTAATTGGACTGAGCTAAGGTAATGACCTTTCTGAATAGATGAACAGTGGATGCTAATCTCAATACATTAATCTATTATGTCTGTAGAAATAATTAACCAAAATGTGTCTATACAGGATAGATTAAACATGCATTAAAGGGATAGTAATGTTTCAAAATAAAAGTAGCTCCTGTTAATCTTCATACTGTTTTGGCCATGGAGAGTGTTATTTCAATACTGTCAGAGTTGTAGTTGTATCACCTTCCTGCCCCTTTTACTGATGTAACACTGATCACCTCAGAACAGAAAGGTGGTGTCCAGATGGATCTCAGAGAGGGACAATCTTCAGCTAGCATAAGGAAAAATCTGAAAAAAATGATAAAGGGGGCAGAGCTTTCATTGTTCTCACAGTAAGAAGATTGTCCCTTGCTGTGAGCTGTCTGGTCAAGAGACCAGATTCCACATCTGAGGGGAGGTGGCTTACACTAGGTAAAAGAGGAGGGAGGGGGATACTTTATCATTCAATTACTCTTGAACTACAACTCTGACAGTACTGAAATAACACTCTCCATGGCCCAAATACTATGAAGATTAATTGGAGCTGCTTTTATTTTGATACATTACTATCCCTTTAAAGTTTAGGATTAGATTTTAGGCATCTAACATAAAATCACTACATTTTACTGATTTTACCTGGAAGTGCATTATATTTAAGTTTATGTAACCCATTTTTATTTTACATGTCCCTTAAATATATTACAGAATCTGAATATGAGCATATTTCCAAATCTACATTCCCTGTTAGGCAATTAGCATTCTGACTGTGTATAGCTGAGGCGATAATAGACAATTTTAAGAGTTTTTATTTTTAGATTGCAAAGGAAAGAAACAGTTATTCAAATTGGAATGCATGTTGTTCATTCCAGGCTCTCTCTGCACCACACTGAGAAGCTCCTCTGTTTGATACCTCCTGGCTCAGATTATATAATAATGCTTTGGAAGAAAATACAAAAGGAAACATTCACTGATAGAGTCACAAGAAAAGAAAATTATCACAAATCCCAGAATGCCTTGAGTGCAAGCCTATAACATTATCTAGAATTCAGCATATCTTCCAAGTGTCCCTCTTTAGGTGAGACAGTTCCTCTTTGAGACCCAAATCCCTCTGTCCATCTTTCCCAACCTGGTATCCCTGTGTTCAGGAGATCAGACTGTGGTGTGTATATAAATGTATCACATTGCTCCACAGCAATAAACCCACATTAATTTTTGTGTAAACTTCAGTGTATGTTTATACATTAGCCTGTGTAAATAAAATATGTTGGTCTTGTTCTAAATCATTTATTCAGTTACAAAAAGAGGTCTCAATAGATCATGAAATAACCTAAATATTCTCGATAATGCGCCGCCCCCCAGCCATACCATCAGCAGTACTACCTAAAACAAAAGTGTCTTTGGCCATTTGTAATGTTGGGAGGTATGGTTCAACCATTTTCTGATCATGTTTCTATATTGCATTGACACCCCTCTCATTTTGAGGGGTGTGTCAGCTGTTCTGGCCACACCCACATTCTGAACTGTGGGTGTGGTCAAAAGCAATATTTTGATCCCTTGCACCAGTTTTATACCATTATTATTTAACCCATTGAATGTTAGAGAGATATACAACGTATTGCTTCACAATGCATTGGAGATCTATCTAGCATCCTAGTGGGTAAAACTTTTTTTGTCCTTGCTTGTTACAGGCCAATGGTATTTTTTGTGTCATGAAATAGTAAATATATCTGGGGGGTGGGGCCATGTGAGAAATAGGGGTGTTGCCATGGGAGGAGCTATGGGCACCTGGAGTGCCTTGCCTAGGTGCACCTGCAATATAAATTCGCCCCTGTGCACTGAATAAAAACTCATTACATCACCTTTACAAAATATCAGGATTTCAGAAGAAGATTATTTTTCTCCATTCACAGAAAAGATATGCAACTCTACAAGGATGGATTTATGTCTCAGTCACATGTGAGAAAGGTGTCCTTTATGCAATTAGCAACGCCCATGGCACATCACACTCCAAACATGACCCCGTCTCTAGAAACTGAAAATACGATTAACTCTTTAAGTATCAGAGCGACATGCATTGCGTTGCACAACCCCTCGGAACCTTAAAGGGTTAACTTATATAAACAGAAAACATCCTAAACTCATTAGATGCTAGAAACACCATCAATGCATTGTGAAACATTTAAGGAAATATAAAATGTTGAATAAAGAGTATATAAACTGATAAATAAATTGGCCAAATCACTAACTAAATTGGTAAATAATATGGATATCATGAACCAATGGTAGGTGTCTGGGTTTAGATATACAGTCTGTTTTGCTTCAGTCTCAACTCAGTATGTGGGTGCGGCCAGCGAATCAGACACACAGCTCCAGCAATTAACTATTCTGCCTGACGGAATATCAAGTAATTCTGCTGCAGACAGTTGCCTTCATACTTAGCCTATGTATCATGCAGTTCTAATTATATACAGTAGGAGGATGTTCTACAATGATTAAAAACAAATTGGCGCTGAAACAGATTGTGTGCTGCCTGCCTATTGCCTATTTACAATGCTGTCTACACCAAATTTCTCTTTTCCAAGCTGTGTGTGTTTACATGAGTGTTTGTGTATGTGTTTTTACATGTGACTGTTGTGTATATGTGTGTGTATATGTATGTGTGTGTATGTATATATATATATATATATATATATATATATATATATGTTTGTGTGTGTGTATGTATGTGTGTATGCATATATGTGTGTATGAATGTATTTATATATGTATGTGTGTGTGTGTGTGTGTGTGTGTATAAGTATATGTGTGCGTGTGTGTGCATGTGTGTGTGTGTGTGTGTGATTTCTCAACATCCTGTCTCTCTGCTCCTTGATTCTTACTATGTACTAACATTATCATAAAATTACTGTGTGTTCCAGCACATGCTGTTTGAGTTGCTTTCTTGCCTAAAAGCCTTTATGACAGCACCGTGTGTGCTACTATGCGATAAAGAGATCATATGCACTCGAACACAATGCAAAATAAAGGGGGGCACAAATCTTATGCCAACATCTAAGAGCAGAAAATGAGCTGCGATGGAACATTTGTATATTTCCCCACATTTCCATTTACATTAATGGAAATAAAAGTTTACTATTAAAACAGGACAATTGCAATGGCCACAGCACATGCATTTCGTGGCAGACTTTGTCATAGTCCTATTTATCTTAAGAGGTCTTTTCAGTTTCAAATATGAAACGTGCTGCAATTGAACAACCTTTAATTTTCATGCTCAGAGGCAATTATACTGCTCGACTTTTCCTACCAGGATACATTTGTACTGTACGATTCATCACAGTTAGACTTTTATTATACACAATATATATTTTGATGCTGGACACGACACACATTCAAAGCCAACTGGAAGGGTTTCATTCCATTATGGCATGCTGTTTGCTGGCTACTGAAATAGGGACCCTGCCCAAGTCAGTAAAAGTAAGAGGGCACTGTAGTGTTCTGCATCTTCTATACCAAACATACATTTCAGAGCCAGTAGGAAATACAGACATTTCACAGCACTTTTACTTTTACTGATTTAATAACAACCGGAATAATCTGGGGAGAACCAACTACATCATAGTGAAAAAATAAGTGACCATCCCTGCTAGCCTGTATCTCTTTAAATGGGAACTCTCAGTAAATAATAAGAATAGGTCAGACATGACCTTACATATTTGGAGTAAATTCTGTCGCTAAATTGAAGCAGATAGCGACATTTCTTTCTTAATACGCTGCTCCACTTTTTATCAATTTCCTTAATCCATTTTTTTTTTTAAATGTACCACACGGCGTTATGGCCTCCTAAACTGTCCTTAATACATTTATAACTACCATCGACAGTCCTACAGCCATTTTAACTCCTGTTTTCGATTAACTCCACTTTTATAAATCCCCTCAATAGAATTTAAAACATCTAACTAAAAACAGCTAAACATTATTCCTAAAGACATAATATATCTAATAGACTCGATTAGACGGACTTGCTTTCAAACAGAAGTCATTTGCAGTGAGTGGGTGGCGACCCAAAAGGACCAGACCACTTCCACCAGTCCCTTGTTATATGCTATAAAAATGCTCTAAGTAACTTTAAAGAACAGGGGTATATGCAGTGCATTGTTTCACAAAGTATTGCTCACTCGTCTGATTCTTAAAAGGTACAGTACCCTGTAGTGAACAATTAACCCTCTGAATACCACAGGGGTGTGCAATGCATTGTAGAGCAACGTATTGCACCCTATAGCCATACCTGGGAACTCACCGGATTTGTCCCGGAGACTCCGGTTCTGACAGAGCTTTACCGGGTCTCCAGGGCAGAGCCTGATTCCTCCGAATGTGTGGAGTTTCTATTGAAACCCTGCCACATCTGTTTTTTCTCCCGCTGTTCCTCCTTCCCCAGCCTTCTGTGTGACACCTTTTAGCCCTGCCCCCCAACTCGCATCAAGCCCCGCCTCTTTTTGACATGATTCGCATCATTATTGTCACCCCCTGCTGCGCCAGAGGACTCCCCTCCGAGTAGACCTCAATTGGAAGTTCTCAGGTATGCCTATAGCCCATAGTTATTTAGGGTAAAGCCCGGACTTGGTTAATATGCCAGATGCCCTTAGGCAAGGCACTCTAGGTGTGCGTAGCTCCGTTCATGGCCACACTCTGAACAAGACTCCACCCCCCAATACCATCCATTGTTTCCTGGCACAGAAAATACCCTTGGCCTATAAAAAGAGAAGAACGAAGAAAGCATTAACTTTGTTGTTGCGATGTGTTGGAGATCTCCCAGAGGGGACTCATGGGCTGTGGCTAAGCTTAAGTTAATGATGCAATTCCTGTTATAAAATGGGTGGGGCTCAGTCAGCAGGTAAACCAGGATTGGACTGGGGAAGTGGGAGGGTACTGGGCAGGAAGTGGGAAGAACAGGGCAGGTGGGCAGTAGTGAAGTGGGTAGATTTATTCAGCCACAGCAGAAACCTTTGTCCCCAGAGACCCATAATTAACACTAAAAACTGGAGTCTCTGGGGCAGATCTGAAGACTTCCTAGGTACACTAGCAACCACAATAATAATAATATAATGTAAAAGGGTATAAAACTGGTGCCGGGACATTTTAGGAGGAGCCTCATCTCTACATGCCACACCCCCAATTGTAAATTGAGGGGTGTGGCAAGCACAGATGATGCTCCTCCTAAAATGTGGAGCTCTAGGAAGCTGCCTACTCTGTCTATTGGGAATTCCAGCCTAGAGTACAACAGAAAGGGACATAATCAAGAATCTGAATTCATGTGAAATTCTAGAGCAAGCAAATTACAAATTCCCACTGGTGACCTCTTGAATGCTAGTTAGCTTCCTCTGGAATTGCACCTCTTAAAGGGAAAGTTGTGTAGAATTAAGAAATATATATTGTGGGGATTATCCTGCTGAGTAAATAAGAATGCATTCGTATAATGCTTGAAATTTAGATAGTAATTAAAAGTTTTTATTGTCCAAATTAGCATTTTTATAGCCGTGCTATTGCTACAGCAATATTTGGACAGGTATTGTCAGTGACCATAAAGATCCATAGACTACTGGACCAACAGCATCACTATAACATTTTAGGCTGTGGAGTTACTGCTCCCAAAAAACAAATCTCACTTGAGCAGTAATAACTTTTGACTAAAACAGCAGGAATGACCTTATTTTACTCGGTAGGGTAAACCCTGCAATAAATGTTTTTTTTCCATATTAAGCAGTAGTTTTCCTATATCGTTCCTGAGTATAACCTACAGTCTCTTTCCCTGTAGGTGATCAATAAATAAAACTACCACAATTCCCATTAAATTAAATGGGGCTTTAAACCCCTTAAATGCTAAAGTGGTCTCCAACCTCTCTCTATAGTTTTAAATAATGCATAAATGTATTATTATTATTTATTTATATAGCAACAACATATTCCGCAGCGATATATGTGACTGAATCAGCAGTCATTATAAAGCATAAAAGACCAATCCATGCAACAAAGCCAATATTAACCCCTTGGATGCTAGATACATCTCCAGTGCATTGCAAGATGTCTCTAGCACCTCAAGGAGTTAATTGATAAGCTTACATTTGAGATTGGCCACAGTTTAGCAGTGATCATGTAGTCTGATGTGACAGTCAATGTATAGATCTGGTGTGTACACTAATGGACATCACAGAGCTATTACCATTTATGGTATGCTGTATGCTACAGATGTCTCCATAGCATTGAGTCTAACTCTGAGGAGTAATAGGTCTGCTCTCTTTGTTACTATAACAATATAATATTTATTATTTATTTTAATCATTGATGCAACCCTTCAAAGATCAGATGGGTGTAAAATGCATTGTTCCTGAACTTTACAGGGATAAATAGGGCTTTTAACTCTTTGAATGCCTGGAGGGGTATGCCACACATCTGGCATTCACAGGGTTAATAACTTGAATTCACCAAAACAATGGGAAGCAATGCACTGGAGACCGCTGTAGCACTGAAGGGGGTTAAAACCTTCACTTAAATGAATGAAAATGTATATCCCTAAATTTCAGCTGCATAAGCCCAGAATTACTCCACTTTGTCTTTACACGTGAGGCCACAGCCTCCCCATCTACATTTGATATCATACTATAAAAAGGCAATTGCTAATTTTTCTTGAAGTTCATATTATAACTGCAAACTTTTTAGAGCTCAGAAATGCTATTTTAGTTGCTACAACCATGTAGTTTGAATAGAACAAAGTATTTGTTTAATGTTCTCAAACATGACCTATCAACACTACCTAGAGATGTCTATCACCCACTCAAACACCGCTAGTACTGAGCCCGTGCACTGTATCACCCAGACGTGAAGGCGTTCATGTAAGCCTACAGCCATACTTGAAAAGGATCCACTTGGGAGAAACTTCAGAGTGAAGAGATCTTCAGTTCTTTTGATAATATCTACAAAAAACTTAAAAAGTTTTCTTTTCTTCAAAAGAGTTTTGGTCGGTTATTTGAAAAACGACTTCAATAGCTGGATGGATTCTGAGATGAATTGTTCCATTTCAATGGTATGAGATGAACTGTCTATTGGAATTGTCAGCAGGATGGGTACTGTTTTATGAGACATAATTATAATCCTTAAAGTATAAGTAACACCTCCTAATGATAACAACCCTTCATTTAAAAGGATAGTGATGTTTCTGTTAGACCACAGCAGCTTGGATCCCTCCTTATCATGTGTACAATCGCCCTGTTCAGTTGCTAATGGTGAAAGCGCTATATTTGCCAAGTTATTATATTATTAATTCTCCCCCTCCCACCCTTTTACAGAAGAGGAGGCCACCTCCCCTGAGAGCTGAAGTCCGGTCACTTGACCAGATAGATCGTAACGTGGGACAATCTTCCTTCATTCCATATAAGGTAAAAACCTGCCCTTCTTGATGAAGTAGGGGAGGTTTTTCCTTATACCTAAGGAAGATTGTCCCTCATTGTGATCCTCCTCCAGCGCTGAGGCACGAAGAATGAGGTCAGCAAAGGGGGCGGGAGGGAGAGAATTAATAATATAATAGCTAGATTTCTGCTACAACATGCAGAAGGTAGGTTCAGAATTTTGAGTGAACCTTATGAATCCATGGATCCATCCTGCCTAGTGTCAAAGGTACATACTGGTTGTGATGGTGTAATGGTGTGGGGTATTCTTTCTTGGACCCTTAATACCAACTGACTATCATTCCAATACCAAAATGTACCTAAGCATTGTTACTGATGATGTGCATCCCTTTATGGCCACAGTCTACCCATTTTCAAATGGATACTTCCAATATGATACTGCACTATGTCACTTAGCGCATATCAAGCTGGTTCCACAAACATGGCAGTGACTTCGGTTTACTACAGTGGCCTGTGCAGTACTCAACTCTCAATACAATAGAGCACTTTTGGATGGAACAGTGGAATGAGAGAACATGTGGCCGACAAACCTACAGGAACAGCTATTGGGTCAGAAGGGCATATATATATATATATATATATATATATATATATATATATATAAAATCTATCTATCTATCTATCTATGTGTGTGTATACATATTATTTTATATATATATATATATATATATATATATATATATATATATATATAATATGTACACACACAGCTAGATAGACAGACAGACAGATTGTTTTCCTGCAGAGTAAAATGAGGGGTTTTCATTCAAAAGTTATTACAGCTTAAACTTTTATTTTTATGTAAACTACAGTTTTCTGTTGCGGTCACCACCAGGTGATGCCATTCATATTGCTTGGTATGGAGAACTGTGGTTTACGACTCGTGCTCTCCCATAGAATACATAATAAAAAATGCCTTTTGGACACCAGTTGACACTATTGATGAAAATCTGGTGTAAATAAATACATAAATCAACAAACAATAAGTCTGAGGTAAAATAACTTTTAAATGAAACATCTCTCACCATGGGAACATTTTTTTTTTTGCTGGAGAAGACCTATAGCACTAAATAAAAAAATGTAATGCTCTTTTAAACAGCTCATGCAAATAAATTATGTGATGAGATTGTACCACATTCTACACAGGCAATGAATACCAGTACAGATGAGCTTACAAAAATGGATGAACTCCCTTGTCTAACATACTCAAGGTCACAAAAATAAACCATCAATAACATCTGTACATTTTTTCCCACCAAGCTCTTCCCATCGGCTAAATCACAAATATTATTTATATAGCAGAGCCGTACTCACAATGGCAATGCATAACTCATACTGTGCTTTACAATTACTTTTATGTATAGCGGTTATTAAAATAGGACAATGGCCATGGTGATGGGAAGGCAGGTTCTTGCTTATCTGTCGATAAGGGAAGTCCTTACCCATTTATGAATAAACACAATTATGTCTTATCTTATTGTTTACTATTCTATTATGTCTATTTCTGCTGCAATCTTCAGAATATAATGGCATCATATATTCTGTAATGCTAATAAAAATAACAAATGCCGCTATTGGAAAAGTTCATTGTTGCAAAATTACAGGGAACTGTTACGCGTTGAACTGCAAAAACTGGGTCGACTGGTATGATGGATTTTTCTGCATTGATTGACCATTTTGCAGAGTTTAGAGGGATTGATTTTCCTCTGAATAGATCTCCATGACATTTTTCAATAAACATTTCTCCCATAATGCAGAGAAGTTCAAGTCATTAAGCTGTTAACTCATTAAATGCTCAAGTATTCTTATTTCTACAGCACAGAGATACATGTTTATTGACCATACAGCAAACAGGAAGTAATGTTAAGGTAGCATTTAAAGGGATAGTAATACTTCGTTTTATCTTTATTTTATTTTGTAGGCATTAAAAAAACATGAAGAACGATATAAGTCTTATCTCTCAAACCTTTATGGTTTAAGAGATATTCACAAGCAAAGTTTCCCCCTCCCGCCCCTTTTTCCTAGTGTAAGCCATCTCTTCTCAGATGTGAATCTGGTTGTAAGACCAGACAGATAACAGAAGGGGGCAATCTTTTTTGTATGAGAACAATGAAAGCCCTTCCCCCTTGACAAGTTTTTCAGCTTTTTCCCTTATCTTAATTGAAGATTGTCCCTCTCTGCAGTCTACCTGGGCACCTCCCTTCTGATCTGGTTGAACAGGGAAGGGATACTTTGTTTGTGAATATCTCTTAAACCATAAAGGTTTGAGAGATAAGACTTATATCGTTCTTCATGTTTTTTTTAATGCCTACAAAATAAAATAAAGATAAAACAAAGTATTACTATCCCTTTAAGTCCTGGCTGCCATTTTTCAAAGGGACATTCAGATCTACAGATGACCTGGCCACTCAGACCCCTGGACAACCTGGCCTAGTATTAGCCCTTTGATTGCCAGAGGGGTACACAATGCATCGCAGAGCACTCAAATGGTTAGATGAACTAATAGTAAAGGACACATTATAGATGACGCAATAAGAGAAAATATAGTAAT
This sequence comes from Rhinophrynus dorsalis, assembly GCA_037306005.1. Taxonomy (NCBI): domain Eukaryota; kingdom Metazoa; phylum Chordata; class Amphibia; order Anura; family Rhinophrynidae; genus Rhinophrynus; species Rhinophrynus dorsalis. Next base: position 55,522,892 of record CM074718.1, read on the forward strand.
TTTGGAGCAAATCAGGTGTGCTTTAAACCCCTTGAATGCCAGAGAGGTCTCCAATGCACTACTTAGCAAAGTGCTGGAGACCGCTGTAGCATACCAAGGGTTAAAGTCCCATTTAAATCAATGGGTTTTTTTTTATTTCTCCCTTGGTTGCCCCATAATCCCTCCAGTTAGTATTTGTCTTTATACAATGCCTAAGTGAAAGGTACAGCAGAGAGAGAATCCCACATCTACACTATCATCTCCATAATTTGCTTAAATCTGAATCTGAGCAGACAATATATCCCTATACACTACAGAATTCATCCAGCTGCTACCGTCTTCTGTCACATCATCAATAAGCACTAGTAACTCAGTGTCATTGGAAGCCATGCATGCCCATGCCATCATACTGCCTCCACCGTATTCCCATGCCTCCATATTTTTTTCTTCCCATCATTCAGGTACAGGTTGATCTTAGTTTCATCTGCCCAAAGAATGCTGTTCCAGAACTGGGCTGGCTTTTTTAGATGTTTTTTGGCAAAGTCTAATCTGGCATTTCTCTTCTTGAGGCTTATGAATGGTTTGCACTTTGTGGTGAACCCTCTGTATTTGCTCTCGTGAAGTCTTCTCTTTATGGTAGACTTGGATAATGATATGCCTACCTCCTGGGGGAGTGTTCTTCACTTGGCTGGATGTTGTGAAGGGTTTTTTCTTTACCATGGAATGGATCCTACAATCATCCACTACTGTTGTCTTCTGTGGACGTCCAGGCCTTTTTCTGTTCCAGTGTGTTCTTTTTTTCTCAGAATGTACCAAACTGTTGATTTGGCCTCTCCTAATGTTCCTGCTATCTCTCTGATGGATTTTCTTTTTGCCTAAGGATGGCCGTTTCACTTGCATTGAGAGCTCTTTTGACCTCATATTGTGGGTTCACAGCAACAGCTTCCAAATGCGAATGCCACACCTCTAATCAACTCCAGACCTTTTCCCTGCTTAATTGTTGAAGAAATAACGAAGGAATAGCCCACACCTGTCCATAACACAGCTTTTGAGTCAATTGTCCAATTACTTTTGGTCCCTTGAAAAAGAGGGGGCTACATATTAAAGAGCTGTCATTCCTAAACCCTTCCTCCAATTTGGATGTGAATACCCTCAAATTAAAGCTGAGAGACTGCACTTTAAGCCTATATTCATTATTTAACTGTAACTTGAATTTATTTTGGTAAACAACCGAAATAACAAAACTTGTGTCAGTGTCCAATATATATATATATAGGCACACACAGTAATAATCACACACATGTACAAATATACACACAAGGAAACACACATGCAACTCACAAACACACAGACACACAAATACACATACAGATGCAAAACACAACATGCAGACACATACATATAGTGTGAGCATGTAAGGTGGAGGGGAAAAAAAGGTTTTCCTCAAGGGGCCATGCTGCCCGGTGGACAGAGCCGCCAGCTACGTGTTAGTCATGGAGGTGGGTACAGGGCTTAAGATGAGGTATTGAGATGTGGGGGAAGGGAGCTATTAAAACTGGGCCAAATCGACGAACATGAGGGAGGGTAGTAGTAGGACCTCGTGCTGTTTTAGGCAGAGCGCAGGGATAGGTAATTAGTTTAGGGAGGGGCGGTAGCAGTGATAACCCACATACATGGGGGAGCGGTAAGATGTGCACTCTCCATGCTGTATTCCCAGTTCTGAGTTGTTGAGGACTGGCCCAATGCAGCGGATGATGTTAGTGGCGTGCCGGTACCTCCACACTGGGCCGTGGCTGTAGGGGTACACAGTGCAGGACATAGAGATATAGCACACGGTGCATGCGGCAGCTTTTATTTGGCAGCTATACTTTGTTTCCATTGTCATGATTCTGAATCCAGCTGAAATTGCACTGCATATGTTTTTGTGTGTTTTTTTAATTGTTTCAGCTCCCTGTGCAATACTGTGTGCTCCATAACATACTGAGTGGCAGAGAGTTTTCCTTACCTCTCTGCCACTCAGTGCATTAGGGAGTACACAGTACTGCATGGGGAGCTGAAACAATTATGAAACACCAGAAAACATATGCAGTGCAATTGCAGGTCAATTCACAAAGGCAGACTTTCTGTGGTACATGAAATTGTGAGAATGGAAAGAAAGCATAGAGGGGAAAGTGGTGGGAGTGAAAGGATGCAGTGAAAGTCACTTCGAATTATTATTATAGGGGAACTACCACACGACACAATCTTTCCCTTCACTAAGTCCCCATCTGGCAACTAGCTGCTTAGTAGCGCCAGTCGCCAGAATAATTACCTTATTTAATAGATTTCTTCTCTCTCCCATGGGTGACAGGCAGGACGGAGCGCGGACATCTTGCCATTGCACGCCTGCACTGTCAGTCCCAGCCGGAGCCAAATGGCTCCTAGCAATGCCTACTAGACCCGGCTGGGACGTCACAATGGGAAGATGCCCGCGCTCCATCCTGCCTGTCACCCATGGGAAAGAGGAGAAATCTATTAAATAAGGTAATTATTCTGGTGACTAGCTCTACTAAGCAGCTAGTCACCAGATGGGGACTTAGTGAAGGTAAAGATTGTGTCGTGTGGTAGTTCCCCTTTAACTCCATGTCAAAGCTTCCTAGATTGGAAAGCTTAATTCCCCTACTTCCTGAAGCTACAATACTGAGTTTCCACTGAGTGAGGGTACTGCATGTTATACCACCCTCCCAACAAGACATCATTCTCCATGCTCACAGCAAGCAGAAAGTAACCTTTAAAGCATCCTAACATGATTGCAATGTAGTATGAAACTGGAACAGCCCCACACATACTATAATGCTTTAGCACTCACCATTCAGTAACAGCCACAGAGTGTGTTGCTGACCACTTGAAAGAGAATGAAGCCAAGACAGGATCTGCAGTGCTTCTAGTGTAAGGCTGCTACATTAACTATCATTATAATAACATCACTGCATTGTGGATTTCATATATATGATGAGATGGATTATACATTTTTGTATCTGTCTTTTCACATATGTGGGCATTATTGTTTGGGGCTTGGTGGCCATTTTCTCATTGTGTCAGTTTTATCTAGGAAGTCAATGAGCAGTTCTCCTACTAGAGTACTCTGTTGGTATGAGAACAGTGAATGATGTCACATGAGGAGGACCTAAAGTGGAAGAGCTCTATAGCCTTCTTCCTGCCTCTCAAGCCCTCTGTCATCATGTAGATTGCTATTACTAACAATTGCTCATGCTCACACAGCTAAGTACTGTAATGATATAGAGGGCAGGCACTGGTTTTGTTCACAGTAGGGGTAAGGTGATATTACTGTTCTTAATTGCATTATACTAAACACATGTTCACGGACTTTAAGCAGATAGGGGCTTGCCTAAATCTGGGGTGCCTTGATGAGGCAGCCAAGTTATTTATTTTTTGGCCCAAAATATATTAGTAAACCCCACTGTTTATTATTTATAGTAAGTCACATGTATTTTATTTGTAAAGGTCAGGATCAGATGTGCATACTTTCCTTTTCTTTTCTTTACAAATAATGTGTATGTTTTCAACTACAGCAAAGCTAACAATTTCCAATATTGTTTATTTTTATCACTTATTAACTCATTGGAATGCAGGAGAGATTTCATAGACTTGTCTAGCACCAGGGGTTTAATAGATTATCATGGTAGCCCACAGTGCCATATCACAATTGAGCAAACAAAATGACAATTAATAAATGATAAAGAACTAGCCAAGACCTTTCTCAGAAGGATTTGAAGCTCCTGTTTCCAGATAACCATCTTTCATGTTTGTGACCATAAAAAACCCATGAACATATAATTATATGATACAGTGAAAATGCTGCATTATTGTGGTATCACATGATCGTTTGTTGTATCCGTATCAGAAGCTGTACATAGATTTTTTGATCACATCACCACTAATGTACTTTGGTAACAATATTATTAACACTAATGATGGGCAACAGTGGACCATCTGGACCTCTGACAATATGTTATTTAATATATTATTTTATATATATTATGTTTATTCTCAAAGCCCCCAAAACACATCTATTTCCAATATATTTCATTAATTACACCAAACTTTTTGTGGTTTAATTAGTAAAGAACGAATTGCTAATAGTCAAAAAGCTGTTTCTTAATTAATTTATATTTGCATTTTTCAACAGCTTATTAATCAGTGGCTCTGTCATTTTATAATGAGCAATAAAAACATATCCTATGGCAGGGCTAATGTTGGTGATCATGGGATTTAAAGGAGCAGTAAACTTTTTTTTACGAAAAAATATATATTTTAGGGAATTTCCTATTGATTAAAATAAGGGTACTCCCACTGCCCTGAGATTTATATTTCCAGAGTTATTACAGTTTAAACCCATGTTTTTTTTACATTAGCAGTGCCCTCTAGTGGTCAAATCCTAATTAGATTTCCTGTTAGATTCTAATGGAAAGGAAAGTCAGAAAAGTCAGAGACATACAGTTCTCCATAGAAAGTGATAGAAACTGCCTGTCACTTCCTGTCAGTTAGAACTATCAGGAAGTAAACACAGTAAATTCACTTCCTGATTATTTGAACTGATATAAATTTTGAATAAAACATCTGACAGCGATGGAAGTGACCTTGTTTTATTCAGCAGGAAATGCTCTATAAAATATGTGTTTTCATAAAAAAAGTTTACTGCTCCTTTAAGGACAGAATGCAAGAAAGTAGAGCATTTGCTATTTATCTAAAGCCACGCATTAATGCTCTATTTGCGATTGCACACGTTTTGATGCAAGAAACACACTAATGCCTTGATGTTGAATATCATATGCTCCGAAACTAATGGTAAAGTTAGTGAATGTCCCTAAATTAAAGGCAAAGATAGTGAATGCCCCTAAACTAACAGCAAAATTAGCCAGATGTATGAAGTGAATTCTAGTTCTACTCCTGATGCATTAACCGCTCAAATGCGAAAGAGGTCATTGCTTCACAATTCAATGGGGCTCCTAGAGGAGTCCCTAACATTTGACCTTTTCTTTCCAAACAATTTAGCACTAACAAGTATTACACTCATTAACTATACTTTTCCCCTGTTTACTTGAGCCACAGGGTTGTGAGCTTCCATTATGCATCTTGCCTTTCGCATAATTAGATACTGGTATTGTTGTCCAATGTAGTGTAACTAAAATAATGTACAGATTTCTAAATAGGTGCCAGGAAATTGTCTATTATTGACAGTGCCATCTCTGAGCTGTTTACAGGCACTTAATGTCACCTCTAAGACAAATTACATATGATTATACAGAAGATCGGCCTCAATATATCGGTTTTGTTCATTCAAGTGTACAGTCAGGCCTCCTATTATTTAGCTATACGTATGAAAAATCCTTTTAATAACGTGAAAATCAATCAATAGAACTACCAGGTGGTAGATGTTATTATCCTGCATCACATACCTTATTTTCTTTAGTATATAAATAGATCAGAAACAGGGAACATGGATTTTAATGAAAATAACACGAATAGATTAAATTATTTTGCATATAATTGTTGTTGTTTTTTTAAAATCTATATATAGATTTTTATTGAAGATTTTATATCAAACAAATGCAAGACAATGTATACGTATAGTACAATTCAGAAAACACTCATAATCCTTTTGCATTACAAGGAGGTACCGTCAAGGTTGATTTAATAAGAAAGTGGTGTCATTCTGGAGAAAAGCAACTGTGCCATAGGGGAACACATTCAATGTCCCATTGAGCTAAATTGGCCTTTTAACCCTTTGAGTGCCAGAGGGGTACGCAACACATTGCTCAAAGGGTTAACCCCTTCAGTGCTAGTGAGGTCTCAAATACATTGCTTTGCAATACATTGGAGACATTCATGGGCTAAGAGCTCAATTTAACCCTTTGCGTTGCCACCCCTCTGGCACTCAAAGCGTTGAAGGGGACCTATACCCTTAGAGTCGTTACACAATCTCCCCGAGGCCTTTTTATAAGACCTTAGCAAAATAGGAGTCCCAATCACTTGTTTCTATTACCTATGATCTTTGTTTTAGTCTACCGCTGGTTACTTCAATTTACAGTCTGATAAAGCCTAGTGTTCTTTATAAACCATTCAGGTCTGCTGAAGCCAATTGCTTGTGAGGAAGTGTGAGCTATAAGCAGACTTCAGCAGAAATCACTTTATACAGAAAACTACATATTCAATGCAAACATAGATACATCTGACTACTCTATGAAGGACTCCTGTCTAGGTAAGTCATTGGGGGAGATTCAATAAGCGGTGATAAATAGGTGATAACGTGGAGATAACTTCTCCAGTGATATCACTTCTCCAGTTCCTATGTTATGTTATGGAGTCTATGCACTAAGATTTCCAAAGCTGAAGAAATCTTAGTGCATAGGCACTGTAGAATAACATAGGAATTGGAGAAGTGATATCACTGGAGAAGTCATCCACACTTTATCACCTCAATATCACCTCTTTATCACAGCTTAGTGAATCCCCCCCATTGTGTTAAACAAATTAAAAGCCACTTATTCCTACAGCATTGTTCTCCTTTAAGGTTCACATGCCACTGTAAAGAGATAGTAACACTTAATATGAAAATAAATATATTGTAGAGTTTATGCTCCTGAGTCAAACAAGCAAACTCCCATTGCTGAGTGGTGTTTTATTCTGAAGTTATTGCAGCTGAAACTTGATTTTTCTAGGTGCAATAGCTCAACAGCCTGACACTGTTGCTATGCCATCTTATGGACAGCTCTGGTCAGGTGACCATACACCTCTATTGGACAGTGCAGTAATAGCACCACTGTACAATTTCAAGCCATTGAGACACTGCACCTAAAAAATTCAATTTTGAGATGGAATAACTTTTAAATGAAGCACCTCTCATCACTGGGAGTACCCTTATTTTACTCAGGAGGATAAACCCTACAGTATATATATTTTTTTTCATATTGTTACTATCCTTTTGGGATATGTTTAGATATTTTTAAACTGATAAAGAAAAACTGCATGCATTTTGTGCTACTCATTTCTTTGTAAAATAAACAATTTTTGAGAAATGAACTCTTATTGTTGGTGGCACTTTATGCTAATTAGTTTATGTGCTGGGCCAATATTAACACACCCTGTGCTGCAAATGAATCTAGACAAAGTCCAAATACGTCATAAGTGTCCCTCTTTAGGAGGGACAGCCGCTCTTTGAGACCCAAATCCCTCTTCCCTTCTTTCCTATGTTTATGTCCCTCTCTTTTGGCATACGTCCCACGTATCCCACTTTAGGAAGCACAGTCCCTCTTTAAGATCCAAACCCCCTGTCCCTCTTCCCCACTCTGATGTCCCTCTTTTTTAGGAAATCAGACCGTGTGGTGTGTATTTAAGTGTCGCTTATAGTTCCACAGAAATATGTGTTTATAAATTAGTCTGTAAATCAAATACTTTGCTCTGACTTTTTGATTTAGTTACACAAATAGGTGACAAATGTCATGACATAACCTAAAAATTTGAGATATTGTCCACCAAACCCCCTAAAACTAAAGCGTCCCTCTTTGTCCATTGTAAATGTTGGGAGGTATGCCAACACTGACCTCAAACAAAACTAATAGAATACTCTGCAGGGAATTAACCCTTTGAGTGCCAGAGAGGTACACAACACATTGCTCTGCAATGCATTGCATACCCCTCTGGCACTCAAGGGGTTGATACCCCACTGTTCCACCAAAATATAAAGTTTAATTTTTTTCAAAAACAATTTATTTTACTAAAAAATGGTGAGTACAATATATAGACAGATTTTAATTTTATGTAAACCAAACTAAAGGTGACAGGTCCACTTTGAATCAAAGGGAACATAGGGATTTTTTTATTTGTTCCCTGTGATACAGTTAGTTTGCTTCAAATTGCTCCACTTTTTTTCCAAGTACATCCACCTCAATGATTTTTGCAAAAGGTCCTAACTATGCTTTTACTCCCATTGGATTAGATCAGACAGCACCTGTAGGACAGTCAAGGTCACAGGGCCCATATCTGCCATCTAAGAATGCACATGAGTGGGTAGAAAATTGAAAAGAGCATATATATATTTGTGGATTTTTTTATAACATTGTAAGTGTTTTTTTAACCTTTTCAGTACCATAGGGGTATGCGACACATTGCTTCACAATGGCACTCTGGCACTCAAAGGGTTAAATATGCAACTCTGGACGCGTTTTACTTCCGTAGAGCTTCCTTACCCTTCGGAATGTTCCTCGTGCTATTTTGGGTAACCTTTTGCATTGGATTGGTAGTGTAATTAAACATTGCCATTTCCAAATATCACAGTAATAGAGACGATAACAGTAGAGCATAAAAATAACAACCTAATTTAAGAAGAGTGTTTACAATTAATTACTGCTCCTTAATCCTTTAAATGCCAGAGAGGTATCCATAGTAATGCAGCTTAATGTGTTGGATGCCTCTCTGGCACTCAAAGAGTTAAGACCATGTTTGCTAGAAGGAGGTCTTTAACATACTGGGGGAGATCCACTAAGGTGTGATAAAGAGGTGATTAAGTGGGATGACTTCTCCAGTGATATCAGTTCTCCAATTCCTATGTTATTCTATGGAGCCAATGCACTAAGATCTCCAAAGCTGAAGAAATCTTAGTGCATTGGCTCTAAGACTCACATAGGAATTGGAGAAGTGATAAACTGGTTAAGTCATCTCCACTTTATCGCCTCTTTATCACCAATTAGTGAATCTCCCCCCAGTCTGTACTAAGATGAAGAGCTAGAATAATTCTGGTTTTCAGACTGAATTACCGGGTCTCCGGACACTGAGGCTGATTCTCAGGCAGTGGGGAGTTTTTCTTTCTTCCCACCCTGTTCCTCCCACTTCCATCCCACTTCTCCTCCTTCCCATACAATTCTACCCACTTCCCGCCCACTTTATGTCACAAGATTGGTTAAGCCCCACCCATCCAATTAAGCCACACCCCTTTATGGTACAAATCATGTCATTGGCATCCCCCCTGGTTGGCAGCACATGAGCCCTCTCCAGGGACTTAAGAGGGGGAAGATCCAAGGTATGGTAATTACGAATGGGCAAAAACTTTTGTTTCAAAAGAGAAAAGTATGAAAAATGTGACTTTTCTGATGAAAATTGTGTGCACGCACTAAAGAGATTATGTGGTAGTATATACACTGAGATGCAGTCACATGACATTTAGGCTAACGAGTATGCACAGAAAATAACATATTCATAAATTTCCCCGATGTGTTCGAGACACCACTAGTATTTAACCCCTTAACGACCTGGCGATCGGCGCCGCGACTTAAGGACCGCGGAGCTTTTTTTTTTTTCTTTTTCCTGTTCCGAACTCCCTGAACGGCGTGCACCCGCGGGGGGAGCCCGGAACTCCATGACGGTCATAGTACGTCATGGGTCTTTCAGTCTGATCGACCCTGGACGTACTATGACCGTCAAGGGTCATTAAGGGGTTAATAGGGGGATGTTCTAATATGATTCTGCTCTAAAACAGATGCTGTAATACATTTGCTAGAAGTTAACCCACCAAGTGACAATTTGCTAATTTATACACTATGCAAATACTCCCTTCAACTCTTTGTGTGCCAGAGGGGTATGCAACGCATTGCTTTGAATGAGTTGCATACCCCTCTGGCACTCAAAGGTTTAACACCACTGGCGCCAATAGATAGGGCAGTGGCACAGTTTATGGGTGGTTAAGACTTTTCTTTTCTTCTACAAATTAATTAACCCTACTTATAAACCCGCTGAGTGACAGGGGCATGTCCCCCGCATTGCAAAGCAATACACTGTGTACCCCTCTGGCACATGGAGGAATTAACAAGGTGCAGCGGAAGCAGATTAACTTTACTCTTCCTGTACACACTACTAGAACAGTGTTCAGGGTTGGCTGGCACTAAAGTTTTAACAGCAGAGCATGTTCACCATTATGCGCTAATGTGATCCTGCTCAAGTACATACAAAGAAGTGCAGATACAGGCTTTAGAGGCCAATGTCAGATCATCAGCCCTAGAGGATTTGTACATTCCTCCCAATGTGTTGAAAGCCCCATTTAAAGCAGAACTATAACTCAGTTTTAAAGTGCCCCCAAATCAGTATGATATAACGATACGCATAGTCATACTAGTATTATCCTGAATAAGTCTGATGTTATTGATAAATCCAACTCGTTCCCAGATGCACAAGCAGGCATCAGAGCAGATATCTTGCCAAAGAGGCATCTGTGCGTCTGCACTGTCCGTCTTGGTCTTCTCTAGGATTGGTGAGAAGGAGTTGTACCTAAAAGGGGATCTCTCACCCCTATAAAAGTTAGGCTTATTAGGTACAGTATATAACGATAATGTTGAAAATGTTATTTATTTATTTTTTTAAATGCTATTTGGGCTAAAATTATTGCTTACAGAGTGCCTTGAACCCTACTTCCTCATACATTGCTCTTGCCGCTCTGTATCTGCTCCCTTCCCACTACCCAGCCTCCTCTGGTGATGGAGGCTTTCTGCCTGTAAGCTGGAGCAATCTTATTGGCTAGATATCGATCTCTGCCAATGAGATCGCTGAAGCTTACAGTCAGAACGCCTCCATCATTGGAGGAGGCTGGGTAGTGGGAAAGGAGCAGATACAGAGCGGCAAGAGCAATGTATGCGGAAGTAGGGTTCAGGGCACTCTGTAAGTAATAATTTTAGCCCAAATAGCATTTAAAAAAATAAATAAAAATAAAATGTTTTCAACATTATCGCTATATACTGTACCTAATAAACCTAACTTTTAGAGGGGTGAGATATCCCCTATAAAGTACAGGAAGTGACTGACAGCGCAGGCGCACACATGCCGGTACAGCAAGATACCTGCATATGCATCTTGGAACGAGTTGGATTTATCAATAACCCTGGACTTATTCAGGATAATACTACTATGTATATGTGTATTGCTATATGCATAATAATTTGGGGTGCACTTTAATTTGAGTAATTAGTTTCACTTTAAATTAATGGGACTTTGCTCAGAATTGCTCCAATTTTGATTGTAGACACATCAACCTAAAAACGTGAAGCATTCCCCGAACCGGACCCCCAAACTACGCTCATGTCTGAAGCTAATTAATTTCTTCCAAGGCGGTGTACATAGTGCTTATGAAATGAATCAAAGTTTGTTTTGTGTCCAGCATAGCTTACAGACGACTCGATCAAGAATGCTTATAAAGGAGTTCACAGGAAGGTCAAAGATGCAGATGTCAACAGCAAACAACAGACACATGTCAGTATAAGGCTGTACCATTACCAGCATCCGATCCCCAAGGAGAACAAATGGATTTGTTCAAGATTAAAATTACCAGCAGGAAAGTGCAAGAAAAATATGAAGAGAAAATATCAGTCCAGTCGTATTATACGTCCACCATAACACATATTTTAGAGGTGTTTCAGATCTTTAACCCTTCCAGTACCAGAGGGGTACCCAATGCATTGAGAAGCAATGCATTGGGCACCCCTTTGTCACTGAAAGGGTTAATGATCAGAGCGTGTTTCAGGTCTTTAATGATCAGAATTGCTGTTTGTGTATAAGAGAAACATTCCTGTGCATCTGCAGTGCCCTCTGATTTATGAATGGTCTGCAGACATTTTGAATATAAAGTTATACATTAATTGAAACATTATCAAGTGCCATGTAATGTATGTAGCTCTGATATGCACCAAAGGGAATATATCTCCTTACCATACACCGAACACCTGCTACATGTAACAGGGCTTCTCAGACAGATTGTGTGTTTACATTTAATTAGGAGGATGGAAAAATCCATTTACAATATTATAAACGGTATAAAATGAACTCTTACAATTACACAGTTGTTGCTTCGTCATTTTCCAAGAAGTAAAAAAAAAAATTACAGCTGTAGAAATGTTTCTTCCCCCTTTAAGAACACCTTATAGGCTTAACCCTTTGAGTGCCAGAGGAGTACGGAACGCATTGCTTTGCAATGCGTTCCGTACCCCTCTGGCACTCAAAGGGTTAATCTATATCATTTAAAGGGATCCTTGTAGTAAAATTCAAGTCACTGTTGTAGGAAAGAGCAGGTTTTGACTTTCACAGATAAATATGTAAACGTTTCTATATTTCAACAGAATTAACCCTTTGAGTGCCAGAGGGGTACGCAATGCATGGGCTGTATTTTTTAGCAAACTGAGGATGCCATTTTCCTATGCATTCCTCACTTAAAGGGGAACTACCATCCCGCAACTGGCTCCAAAAGGGACTGACAGCGCAGGCGCACGGACGTCACTATGACGAGATGTCCGTGCTTCCTGCTACTGTGAGCCTCCGAAAAAGTGGAATATCCTGTAAACCAGGTAATATTTCTGCTTAGTAGCGCTAGTCGCCAGATGAAGAATTGAATAATGTGAACTTATTGCGGGGTGGTAGTTCACCTTTAAAGGGATAGTAATGTCAGAAAACAAGTATCAACTCTATGGTAGATACAATTAAAAGAGAGTACTTGCACATATTCGTATCTCTCAAGCAGTTATGGTTTGAGAGATATAGGAAAATAAAATTGTTTGAAATGCATTGAATACCCCTCTGGCACTCATAGGGTTAATAGTTGATTCAGATTCTGTATTTTACTCCGTAAGAAAAAGTAGGACATGAGGATTAGAGATGGTTGAAAAGCTTCACAGCTGAAATAAACAGGCCTAAAGTCACACAGAAGTATGTATCATGTCTTCTCTCCTTGGATAGCATTGTAAATTGTAAAAATTAAAAATGAAACCAAATGATAAGGCCCTCCATTTTCATACTAAAAAAATTAATGGAAATTTTCATTTCCCCAAATATTTTATTCTTCCCTCTTTGGTATTGGCGTTAGTTCCTGCTGTTTCAGAAAAATAGTAGTAAAATAGGAAGAAATAGGTGACAATTGGCACTTTAAATTTTTCAAAAGGATAAAATGTCAGTTTTTGCCTATTTCTACTAAGGAAAACAAGGAAAAGTATGTTTTATTTGCTATTCCTTTCCAGCTTGATCATGGTTTATACAGGATTTTTTTTATGACACACACATGCAGATTTGTATTAAAATAATCTCTATTAAAATGAAAGAAGACTTCAAAAGCTCCTTAGTGGCTGCATCTCACTCAACAACTTTCAATTGGCCATCCACATTCAGAGACAGCTTTATATTTCAGGAACCCTAGCAGTGGCATAACTGGAGGGCCCCGGTGCAAAAAACTTTTGGAACCCCTAACACAATAATAATTTTAAATTGGCATAGTTGGTACGTGAGGCCAATGGACATCCTTGTATGCAGGGCCCCAACACAAATGCACTTCTGTAGTTACACCCCTGTACTCTAGGTACCTCTAGCCTAACCCATAATTACACCTCTACTCCTCTCATGACTCCCCATCCTATGTTTCCTTGCAAAGAAAAAACCCTTGGCTTGGAACATAACTAACATAGCTAATTACTAACATAGTAACATAGTTGAAAAAAGACATGTATCCATCAAGTTCAGCCCATGCCATTTCACCCCTGTTAATCCACAGGAAGGAATAGAAAACATTGAAGATCTTTCCAATTAAGCCCTAAGTGGATAAAAAAACTCCTTCCTAACTCGACATGACAGTCGGCTATTTTCCTGCATCAACATCCTATCTGCTTTGAAGCCAGCTGTCATAATTCTCAATACTGTTCTGTGCTAGATAGTTATCCATTACTTTTTTGAAAGCAGTTAAAGTATCTGCGGGCACAGCATCCCAATCCAAATCCATTAACATTATACCCCACCAGCATACTGTTTTGTGGCTGGAACTCATTGCATTCTTTCTTTCATCATACGTTGGGTCAAACCATTTTACTTGTCTTAGTTGCAACCCTGTCACAGTCTTCCACATTCCCGCCTCACAATTCCTTTAATGATACTATCAGCTGAATGATCCACTCTACACTTCCATTAAGCACTTACCACTTTCCTCTTCCTATTACATCACATTGTGTGGCCAGAACACTCGGCAGTGCAAAGCACTCAGACCTTTTGTATAAATCTCCCTCACTCTCTTTTATTGTAAGCTCTAGAGAGTAGGACCCTATTATCCCTCTTTTTCAAATGCCTTTTAATGCTGTTGTAAATATACTTTAGCTGTTGTACCCCATTGTACATTGTTGTATTATCTTGATAAACTATCGTACAGCAATGCGGAATCTGTAAAGTAAGCATGATGTGTCTTTTACCTGTTGCACTAAGTTTCCTTGGCTGACCACTGAATCTACGGTCCTCATCGTTGCCTGTTTGTTTGTGCTTCTCCAAAAGAGCTTGGATGGCACATCTGGAAATCCCTGTCTACCTTGACATTTCTGCCAGGGAGAGACCTTGCTGATGCAGTATAACTACCTTGTGTTTTGTTGCTGTGCTTAGTCTTGCCATGGTGTATGACTTTTGACATTAAACTGTATTCAGCAACATCACCTTGTTAGGCAAGTTTGGCTGTTCCACACCTAGTTTTATTCCTCATATACAGCTGTTTCTGTTTCAGTTAATGATTGTGTTTCAACCTAAATATTAAATTGATGATCATTAGCACCTGTCTGGTATACTTATTTAATCATACACCTGACTATATGACTACAAAATCCCTCACTTTGTGTGCAAGTGTACCTAGAAGAATTGGTGCTGTTTTGAAGGCAAAGGGTGGCCACACCAAATATTGATTTGATTTAGATTTTTCTCCTTTTCACTCACTATGCATTTTGTTAATTGATAAATATAAACTATAAACATGTCAATTTTTGAAAGCATTCTTACTTTACAGAATGTTTTCACATCTGCCTAAAACTTTTGCACAGTACTGTATATATATATATATATATATATATATATATATATATATATTAGAAGAAGTTTGCATGTTGAAAGAAGCACTCTCAGAACTTTGAAGATGTGTGAAAAAAAGAGTTTTATTCACAAGTCAAAATTTTGGTTATCTGATTGTAACCTTCCTCAAAACACCTTAGTTAGTGGAGTGACCCCTTTCTTATACCCTTAGTGAACTAAAAGAAAGCGCCAAAAACCAGTTGTAACAAGTGAGTGTGACGTCATGTACAATGCTAATTGTGATTGACATGTAAAGTGCTAATTGTGATTGACATGTACTACAATTTCCATACTCCTTGCCAGTGGTTCAGGGACAACAAATGGGAGAGTCTGATCATCAGGGGATTGATATTGGATAATGGGGTTAGTGTTATGTATCTGGGTTTAGTTCTCAGTCGCAGTGGGCAGTCTTTGTATGATGTAATGTTGGCAGTGGGTTATCATGAGAAGTAAATAAACATGTATAGAGTGTTGGGCTAGGCATGTAGAGGGTGCCTGTTTTGACAAAATACCTGTATGTGGTGGTGCCGATTACGTTAGTGGTAAGGAGGGGATTTTTAGTTCTGTGACACCATCGCATCACAGCACATGGCGCTTGGGTCAATTCCCTTCTCCCGGCTGGCAAAAAGAGGCTATCTGTTACCACTATACAGGTAGAGAGTCAGTTATGTAGCTAATTGTGTCAAAAACTGTGGTATAGACTTCAAAACTTCATGGGTATTACTGTATACACTGTAGCTCCCTGGTTCATTCATGTTGCCACTGGTGACTGCAAATGTATAATGCAGAGACCAATGAGGTGGCGCATGAGCGAAACCAAGACAGTATTTGCAAAGAGGTGCTGGCTGGGTTGCCCGTAAGCAACCAGTAGCCATGGAGAACCAAATCAATCTGCCTGGTGTGCCACATATGGTGTATGAAAGGCTATGAGGATATATCTATGTGGACAATCTGCGCTGGCGTACTGAAGTAGTGATACAAATGGTTCTATGCAACCGGGCTTATATACGCAAGCAGTTGTGACATATAGATCATGAACATTCATAAGTGGGGATACTACATTTGGTAAAGGCGGTAGTCGTCTTAACAGGGCACACATAAGGATACAGTTGTGCTATACAGGTCATTTAAGGTAATGTATGGAAATATTCTACAGTTCATTGTGTTAACAGTTATGACATATTGATCTTGAATATTCAACATGGGGATAGTAAAGATAACATAAGCGGAACTGGGCACACATAAGCATACAGTTGTGATATATAGATAATTTCAGGTACTCTATGGAAATATTTCTTACATACAATGTTAATACACAAAGTAGGGCTTATCCTGAGGGACTTGAGGCTGTATATAGCCTCATATGATAGTATATCCTGTTGTATCTTGTCCCTACGCAGAAGAGTATACTGCCCACAGTGTATCATTGTTCACATTTGTGAGTCCAGTTAGGTCATCGTTCCTCATCTGACATCCCTTGTAGTGGATGAGGTGGGGTGGTCATTAGTTCAAAGGCTCTGTCCAGAGCTGGTACTTTTTTCTAAGGTAACAGAGTTATTTTTCGTACCTGTTCACAGTCTTCAGGTCCGTTGGAACTGTGGTTCAGGTTCTGTCAGAGAGACACTTAGAGTGCGGACATGCTGGACTGGAAGTCCTTTTACACATCTCCTTGATAAGATCCGTCAGATGCTCATGCAGAATTGATGTGTTGTATATCCTGGGGGGGGGCAGTGTTGATGTGTTTCCTTTGTTCATTATGTTCAATAGTGATACTTGGTCAAAATTATAGTCACTACCTGACTATAGCAGGTCTGTGATAGAAAGTCGGAGAAGACCTTTTTGTACCGCGTGTCTTGTAGTGCTTGTCCATTCCGGGGACATTACAGTGAGATCCCCATACATCAATCCTCTGTAGGGGGAGTTCATATGAGATTTGTGGAAATGCTGGACTGGAGGCCCTATTGGATATTCCACTTAAAAGGCTTTATAGCCTGGAGTCTTTGATGATCCTTGGTCTCCATTGTCAGTAAAATGCTACATAGCTGAACTTCTTGTTGAGTCCTCTCGGTGCTACCGTATCTAGGGTATGAATCCAGAAGGTTTCTTTTTGAAGCAGTTTCACACTGTGGTCCCCCACTCTGCGAAGTGGTGGTATGTGGTCTATTAAAGATGCTACTGTATGTTGTTGTTCTAGGAAATGTCTTGCCACTGGTTTATTGGAGCTACCTGTGGTTAGTGCTGCTCGTATTGTGGATCTATGGTCCGTCATCCTTTCTCTGAAAGTAGTTTACGTTTTACCAACATATACTTTTGAACAGGGACAAAAAAGTAGGTATATTACATAGTCCGTTGTACATGTAAGTCTATGTCTGATGCTGTATATGTTATTGGTATGTGGATGGTGAAAAGTGTTCGCTTTAATCATGCTGTTGCATTTTGTACAGTTTAGACATCTGAAACATCCTCTGTTAGTGGTTTGCCTTGTGAGCCAGGATGTTTTTTGTTTCATGGGTACTAAAGCTGGTGCCATGTCCGGACGCATAAAAAAGTCTTTTAATGTTTTTCCCCGTGAGAAAGCTACCATTGGTGGTGGAGTCGAGTAAAATGGGAGCTTGGGGTCTGTGAACAAAATGGGCCAATGGCGTTTAAGAATGTTAGATAGGTTTTCAATTCGTGGGAAATATTTTATTGAAAACATTGTTCGAATAGTGTCCTTTTCTGTTTCCTTCTTTGAAAGTAATTCACTTTTGTTTGTTTCTGTGATACGGTGTAGTTCTTTTTTTATAAGTTTGTAGTTATATCCCTTTTGAAGGAATTTCTGCTTCTTTCGCTGTAGTTTTAGTTCAGCTTTTGTGGGATCATCATTGTTCCTTACTATTCTTAGGAACTGAGAATATGGAATGCTTTTCTTTAGTGATGTTGGATGACAACTGGAGGCGTGAAGTATGGTGTTTCTGTCAGTGGGTTTCGTGTATAGAGTAGTGCCCAGTTTGGAACCTGTTTTATAGATGTGAAGGTCCAAGAAATCCATGAATGTGGCACTGTAAGTGTATTTGAATTTTATCGGTGAATCCAGACTATTAAGACTGGAGATCCAATCCATGAGATCCTTTGCAGCACCTGTCCAGATTATTAACATATCATTGATGCATCTCTTGTTGAAGGACATACATGGATGTACAGACTATTGGTGCTCGTACTGAAATATATATAGGTTAGCATAGACAGGTGCTACATTGGAACCCATGGATGTGCCAGCAACTTGGAGGTAGAACGTTTTTTCATATCTAAAATAGTTTTTAGACAGTGTCAGAGTCAGGAGGTCGCACAGAAATTCCACAGGATATGGTATGCTGATGTCGGATTCTAAAATGCAACGTCGAACAGCCTCTACACCAACCACATGGGATATTACTGTACATAGACTGTCGACATCCATTGTGACAAGTACATTAGTTGTCGAAACATCAGGTACACTTTTATTGGTAGAAGTAAGTCAGTGGTGTCTTAAAGATAAGATGGCATGGATCTGACTAGTGGATGTAATTCCCTATCTAGGAAAGTGGAGATTGGTTGGAGCAGGGAGGCCCTTGCTGATATAATTGGTCTCCCAGGGGGGGTGTAATGGGGCATATGGTATGCTTGACAGTCATATACTATAGTAAGGGCTCTGTGATTAGTCTATTGCTGAGTGCCATGCATAGAATGTTATCTATCATTTGTTTGTACTGTATAGTGGGGTTGGTTGGCAAAGTGAGATATGTGTGGGTGTCTGATAATTGTCTCAGGATCTCTGTTCTATAGTCATTGGTGTTAAGGACCACTACTGCGCCTCCCTTGTCTGCATATAAAGACAAACAATGAAAATATAAGGCAATTAACCTCACAGCTCCTAGTGTCACAAACTCTCAGTAAAGAAACACACAAAACAGTACAAGTGAATTTAAACCAGTTTATTTAGCAATAGATAATAAAAATACTAGTAGTAATATTGAAGACTTCCTCAGTCAGAGAGGAGATAGATGTGAGGACAGTGTCTAAGCTGACACTGAACCACCATACTTCTATGGTAATGAGTCTTAGAACCAGACTTGGCTCTACCACAATAGGAAGGAATGATAAGACTAGTACAGTAGCGTACCCAGCGGAGGCACAGAGCGTGAATAGACCAACTATACCAATTGCGTAACTGGTAGCACCACTCGAGGCAGCAGAGTAGGTGCTTAGATAGATGCAGCCAGATAGGAGCACACTACTGAGGCAAGGAGCAAGACAAGCTGCACTCTATCTTACCGAAGGCAACTAGGAGGCACAGAGCATAGGTAGCACCACAAGTGTTAAGCCAGGCAACAAGTAAGCGTAAGAGGCGAGTGCCCAGGAGCGAGACTAAATTGCACTAGCTGCCCGGAGGCAAACAGAAGGCACCAAGCGGAGGCAACCTGCAAGCGACCAGCTGGTAGCTGAGCTACTAGGTAAAGGAGCGAGCCCTGGATCGGCCTAGTGGTAGTCAGACAGGAGCGAGGCACAAACGGAGCATCAGTCAGGCAGGCCATGCTTAGGAACCGTATCGGGTAGTCAGCCACAGCAAAAGTTAGCATGGAGCGGGTAGTCGGACAAGCCAGAGTCATACATGGATCAGAAAGTCAGCCACAGCCAAGGCTGCAACCGGAGCAAATAGTCAGACAAGCCATGGATCGAACACCAGGAGGCAACATAAGCCGAGCAAGGTTCAGAGGAACAAACTAGATGCGCACAGGAACACCACAAAAGGGCAACAAATCCTAGCCTCAATGAGGTTTATAAAGCAGCAGAAGGAGGCAGGACCCAGTTAGGCCCAACAGAGTAGGCCCAAAAACAGGCGTCCGTGCCAGTGCCTGAAACATGACATAACAGTGAGGAAGTGGCCAGAGGCCATGCCGGCCGGCGGCCATGTAGCGGTAAGCACATGATCGCCTAGGCCTCAAAGGGAGACTGTGATACCTAGCCACTTCCCGAATGTATTCTGAAGCAGAGCCCTGGAGATGTCTCTAGCATCCAAGGTGTTAAAGAGTAACAGAGAAGAACAAGATAGGATGTTAAGGGGACAATAGGGTATCCTTTCAGTTCAAGTGTTTTGAAATCAAATCAATTATAACACATTTTAATGTCCTGAAAAGGATTATCTAAATCAGAAGTACACATATTTTATAGGGATTCTGTTGCTGAGAAAAACAGAAGTACTTCAATTGCTAGTCAGTGCTTCATACAGAACTTATGACAGCTTTTTTTATATATTAATTGCCACTGTTTCCATCACATGCTATGGAGAGATATAGTCTGTGACTCATCATCTCACATACAGTGTATTGTTAAAAAAAAATGTGCTTCTTGGACTCTAATTGGAGCTTTTGTTTACCATTAGATTACAAAAGAATAAGTGAGCTATAAAAACTTTTGAATTAAAGGGGATCTATCACCCCAGTACAAATGTTTGTTAAACGTTAGATTACCTAGCCATTAGGTGGAATTCTTGAATATAAAATTGAATATAGAATTGAATATATAAATATACCCGCAGTCTGTCACTCTGCCTCCATTCCCCTCCCTGTAGCCAGCCTCCTCCGATGACGGAGGCTTCTGTCTGTAGGCTGGAGCGATCTCATTGGCTAGATATCGATCTCTGCCAATGAGACAGCTCAGTCTTACAGACAGAAGCCTCCGTTATCGGAGAAGGCTGGCTAGAGGGAGTGGAGAAGAGGAAGAGTGACAGACTGTGGGTACAGAGATGTACCCGTAGTCTATACGGAAGTGCAGTTTTTAAAAGTAAATTTTTGGCAACAGACGTTAAAAAAATATATATATTCAAGAATTCCACCTAATGGCTAGGTAATCTAACATTTAACAAACATTTATTCTGGGGTTATAGATCTCATTTAAAGGGATCATAATACTTCGTTTTATCTTTATGAAGAATGATATAAGTATTATTTCTCAAACCTTTACGGTTTGAGAGATATTCACAAGCAAAGTTTCCCCTCCCGCCCCTTTTACCTAGTGTAAGCCATCTCCATCCACAGACCAGAGAGATAACAGCAAGGGACAATCTTCTTCCTATGAGAACAATGAAAGCCTTCCCCCCCCTTGACAAGTTTTTCAGATTTTTCCCTTATCTTAATTGAAGATTGTCCCTCTCTGCAGTCTACCTGGGAACCACCCTTCTGCTCTGGCTGAGCAGTGTTACATCAGTAAAAGGGGCGGGAGGGAGATACTTTATCATTCAATTACTCTTGAACTACAACTCTGATAGAACTGAAATAACACTCTCCAAAGTCCAAATACTATGATGATTAATTAGAGCTGCTTTTATTATGAAACATTACTATCCTTTTAAGCAGTTGCAGTACCATTGTTTTACACATCAGGAACATCCCTACAACATATACTTCTTTTAAGAACCAGAGAGCTACACAACGCATTGCAAAGAGTGACATAAACATCTCTCCAACATACCATTTAGCATCAGACTAGTTAATAAAAAGCTATATCTGGAGGCTTTGCTGAAACAGTCTCTTTATATTGCTGTAGTGAAAATTATTTTCAGCGACCATTACATTGACTTTATATAATTTAACCAAATAATTCACTTTCTTTCCTCCTACAAGTTAATTGTGAGGTAGCCATTTGAAAACAAAATCACAGCTTGTCCCACTTGTTCCCGTAAGAAGTCTGAAGCTTCTAAAATAGAATTAATTCTTGTTTGAATTCACCTCGCAGGAGACCTTCAGAATTCTATTATTTAAGAAGTGACATGAAGGCAGAACAACACATTGCTAATTTATAGACCTGCCTCTAACAGCAGGTGTTCATTCTTGTCTCAATCATTGTTATAGGAAAATGCCTAGTTATTACTTTGATAGGCCAAATTATATTTAAAGCATTGTCACGTTGAGCACAAAAATACTTTACTTCAGGACGAGTGTCACAAATTTCTGCTCTTTAAAGGAGAGTTAACACTACCTAGTAATAACTCCCCACAAACACACCCATTTAAGTTATTATTGGCAGAAAATGTTTATGGCCACCATGAATATTTCCCTTGATCCTTGGGTTAGACACTTTGCCTGTTTCTGTTGAAAAAAAACTGCCAACAACTGTCACGGCCACTTCCATGGACATAACATTCAGGGCTGATTGAAGTTATCTGTTAAACAAAGGCATTAGGGCAAACTTCAAAGGGGACATTAGGATTTTCTGGCCAAAGAAGTTGTTAGGGGTTATTATTAGGAAGGATTATTTTCCTTTAAGAAAGATCAAAACTGTTTTAAGCCATAGATTTGCCCTGGCCACAGTATAAAGCAGGTTAGTTAATTGTCAGACCACCAGCTGTTGGAGACTACAACTCCCATAATCCTCAACCAACTGCTGATACATGCAGCATCATGGTACATGCGCTCACAATTCACAAAGGGTTCTCACAACAGGTGGGATGTCAAAGCTTTGTTCTGTGACTACCGGTGGGATGTTTGTTTCTGTATACTTGGTTCTATGACTACTGATGAGACAATGGAACAAAGATGGGGTATCAGATAGTGTGTGTTTGGTTCTATCACTACCAGTGACAAAGTTGGGAGTCAGACAGTGTATTTGTTCTGAGACTACTAGTGGACAGTGGAACAATTTTGGGAAGGAACACAGAGTAAGGCTGTGTGATATGTGTGAATATCAGTAAGACAATGGAACAAGGCTGGGGTCAACAGTGTATGTATCCTTCTGTGACTACCAGTGGACAGTGAAACAAGGCTGGGGTGTCAGACAGTGTGTGTGTGTATCTATCTATCTATATTATGTATATAGTTATGTAACTACCAGTGGGACAACTGAACAGTCTAAGGTATCTGGATACATCTTAAAATGCATTTTCTTTGAAATTAAAAATATTGCTATGTTTGGGGGCCACCCTTCACAACTGCGCTGGGGACCGCAAAATATTGTATATTGGATCTATAGACTCTACAAAAGTTATGCTTATTATGTAGAGGATATATACATAAGGGTAAAAATGCTATTGATTAAAAAAAAAATGCTGTTTGTGTAAACCGATAGTTTATAGAGTGCCCTGCACCCCAATTCCTCAGGAAACTTACATTGCCGCACTGCCCCTTCTCCCTTCCCACTACCCAGCCTCTTCCGATCACAAAGGCTGTCTGTCTGTAAGCTGGAGCAATCTCATTGGCTAGATATCGATCTCTGCCAATGAGATTGCTCCAGCTTACAGACAGAAGCCTCTGTCATCGAAGGAGGCTGGGTAGTGGGAAGGGAGAAGGGGCAGTGCGGCAATGTAAGTTTATGAGGAAGTAGGATATGGGGCACTCTATAAACTAGAGTTTTAACACAATTAGCCTTTTTTTTTTTAATCAATAACCTTTACACCCTTATGTATATATTCTCTACATAATAAGCATAACTTTTGTAGAGGTGATAGATACACTTTAAATCAGTCACGGTATTAATCTCAATAAATTAAAGCGGAACTACCACATGTTAACAACTTTACCTTCAATAACTCCGCATCTGGTGACTAGCTGCTTAGTAGCACTAATCGCCAGAATTATTACCTTGTAAAGGAGAAATAGCCATTCTTCCCCGGCTGACTGGCAGGACAGATCGCGGACATCTTGCCATAGTGACATCCGTGCGCCTGCTCTGTCAGTCCCAGCCGGCTGTAGGAGGAGTTGCTAGGAGCCATTTGACTCCGGAAGGGTCGCTACTAAGCAGCCAGTTGCCAGATGCGGACTTATTGAAGCTAAAGTTGTTAACTTGGTAGTTCCGCTTTAAATAAATTAGCTCTTACATCTTAATTCAAAGAGCTTACAGCAAATTAACAAAGTGGTGTCTGATTATATTTTTCATGGAAACAAAGTGATATAAATATATTTTACAGGTGCTAGCTGGAAGTGCATGATGTGCATGTGTAAAGGTATATCAACCCATTTCATTGTAGTTGTTAGTATTCCATTAAAGTGCTAAACCAAGTGTCACAAGCGAAGGCTATATGACCTGCTAAGACAGAAGGCAGAGTGTGGGAAGGAATGGGTTAACAATACCAGACCCCTGGTTACCTGTTACTATTCCTAACAACCACCAAATTAACCCCTGAAATCCCTCCTGCACTATCACCCCAGCACTACAATTTGCTGCCACCACCAAGACTTTATATCTGGGCGCCTTAGCTTACCCCAAACACAACAGAATACAGTGTAAAAATCACCTTAATATTCAGGCATATATATTTAACCCTTTAGTAGCGTGTTCTAGCTGAGCTTCCTTCAGAGTATTAAGTTCATATTAGAGAACAGAGACAAGAGCTGATTAATTGAACATTTAATCTGAAAAAAGGCTTCCCAGTGCTGGTTACAAAAATACAGAAATAAAGATTACACATAAGCAAAACAGTCCATAAAATAAAATGGGAGAAACACAAGAAATCCTTAAATACAATTACTGATATCTTAAGAGTCCTTGAGGGAACTTCCGATGGTATTTCCCCCTTTAGTTGTTACAAAGAAATTCCCTGGTTTTATCCAAAAATCCATATTAAATAGGAGTCCACAGTTGCTTCTAAGAGGCCAGACCTCCTGGGTGTTACCTGGGAGGGTCAGGGGTCTGGCCTGACTGTTCACAGCCCACTCAATCAGACCCGTCAGGGATGCTACTGCAGAGTTCTACCTATAAAATCATAAGGCTTCCCAAAACATGCAGCACACCTCTATAATGTTATAATAATCATATTCCTCATATCTGTGTGAATATCTGGACACCAAACATGCTGGGTCTAACTGGTTGCAAAGTGGCTATTATTGTAAGTAATAGCAGGAACACCTCCCCCTGGCATGTTTGGTACCCACCACAAGGGTAAAACCTGGGCATTCTGAATATACATTTGTATTGAGCCATTTTATACTATATATACATGTTTTCCCTATTTCATGATATTTGACTGTCCCCTGGATGAACCCCATCAGAGCAGAGGGTCCAATATAGTTTATGACACTCCGGTGATCTACTCATTCAGTTTCTGGTGATGTTATCTACTCTGCTAATTTATGTCCTAGGACTAGTGCACTTTGAATAACATACAGGTCAGCAAACAAACAAATAAATTGTACAACCCAGAGGGCCAACTCATGCCTTGGCATGACACCAAGTCGTACTTCATCATTAAGCAATACATTCTTATTATTTCATGGTATACAATACAAAAACAGTCAAGGCTGATCTACCTTAGCTAACATATATGTAACCCCAATGCCCTGAAATGTATATCAGTTTCACTAGGCTGGAAGAAAGATCAGTTCCCAGAAACAATTTTTACTTGCAGGGGATTGTTATTTCATGAACCCCGTTGTGTAAAATAAAAATGAGATTTTGCTATGGTTTTGAAGTTATTCTAGAACATCAGAAAACACTTCAGGACATATTCCATACTGTTATGATTGAAGCTGGCATTTATGAAAACACTTAGCTCCACTCTCATTTTTAACATATTGATTTCACAACAGCAGATACATTAGATGTCACGTAGGGTCCATATAAAACCCGTTCCAGAGATAACACTTGTTCTTAATACAGTCCAGCTGTGTTATGGTATATGTAGCTCATAGAGAAGTTCAGAATTTTTTCTCAAAGCTGTGTGTGGTATATCAGTGTAGTCAAAGTGGTACTGAAATAATTTCCATTACCATAACAAAAAGCCAGGGAAAGAGATGGGTAAACACTTTACTGCTGAAGAACTGGGCGACATTTCCATGAGAAGGCCATTTCTGCAATCTGCCTGCAGCAATATCAGTGAGTGTATATGCATGCTTGATGATAAGATGCATGTGAATTGATGTGTGCATGCATACATGCCTGAAGGTTAAGCCCACTGAAATCAATGTGCGCAATCTTCTATCATAACGCATTCGGATACAGATTTTTGCTGGTATGATCTTCCAAGCAGGAACTTATGCAGAAATCAGAAACATATCTCCCACTCAGTGGAAAAT
This sequence comes from Rhinophrynus dorsalis, assembly GCA_037306005.1. NCBI lineage: Eukaryota > Metazoa > Chordata > Amphibia > Anura > Rhinophrynidae > Rhinophrynus > Rhinophrynus dorsalis. The sequence continues at coordinate 55,548,796 of CM074718.1, forward strand.
CAGGAAGGAAGAAAATACATTTTTCAGCCATCCGTAATTATCATAATTCATTACATATGCATATTTAAAGCGGAACTACCACCCCACAAAAAGCTTCTCCCGAAGAATTACCCATCTGGCGACCAGCTGCTCAACAGTACTAGTCACCAGAATTATTACCTCCTTATACAGAAATTCTGCTGTTCCCGGGACTGACAGCCAGGAAACAGAGCAGACATCTTTGCATAGTGATGTCTGCACGCCTGCGCTGTCAGTCCCTGCCGGTACCATATGGTACCTAGCAATGCCTCCTTGAGCAGACTGGGACTGACAGCGCAGGCGCGCAGACATCACTATGCAAAGATGTCTGCACTTTGTCCTGGCTGTCAGTCCCGGGAGCAGCAGAATTCCTCTATAAGGAGGTAATAATTCTGGTGACTAGTACTATTGAGCAGCTAGTCGCCAGATGGGTAATTCTTTGGGGGAAACGTTTTGTGGGGTGGTAGTTCTGCTTTAAACATTTTTTACAGCAGTTAAATACCTTCTTATGGAAAGCAGAAGTCAAAGACAGAGTGCATTACAGAAAAAATTGCTTTAAGGACCAGAGGTGTTGCTGTTGATAACTAAAACAAAAATACTTCTGAGTTTTAACAACCCTTGAATGAAACATTTCCTAACAGTGAATGTACCCTTATTTAATTCAACCCTAAACATTTATTTTTTTCAATAACATTTTTTACTTCTCATTTAAATCAACATCAATTTGTATTCCCTGCAATGTAATTGGTTTTTCACATGATTGCTCTATTTTTACTTTGAACACATGACCTATTTAAAGGGACACTAAAACTTGAAAATGAAATAGCTTCATATACCTTTAAAATCGTGTACTTAACCTTTTGATTGTCAGGGGTATTCAGTATCCCCCCCCCCCCCAGCATCTGCAATATTAATTTTATGCTAGATACCTAAAATATAATCAAACATTTGTTTCTCTTTAACCCTTTGAGTGCCAGAGGGGTATGCAAAACATTGCTTTGCAATGATTTGTGTACCCTTCTGGCACAAAATGGGTTAATACACGTATATAATGTCCTATTCAGACCCATCTGGTTAGTTTCGTTTGTGTCTTGTGTAATTAGAGATGAGAGCTAAGGCTGTTAGTTTAAAGATTTATGGAGCGATGCAAGAAACCTTTACATCGGATAAAGGAATTTTTGTGCGCAGATAGATTTTGTGCATGTTCTAATCCAGGAAGCTAAATACCGAACGCTTCTTGAATTGAGCATAAAAAATTCCATTTTACGACAACAGTACACAGATGTATAAATGCATTTGCTATTCCACTCACACAGATTCGTTAAAATTAGCCACACCCACAAAAAATAACTATATGCAGCCATTCGCTAATCTTGAATTTTCATGCGCAATTCAACAAAATCATGTGTAAACCTATTCCCTAGTGATTTTCACACAGGAAATAGCGATTGAGCACGTTTCCTGCATCGCGCCATTAGTACCCATCACTGTTGCATTCAAAAAACCCTTTACCTGATTTCAGGCTGTTTATTGACAATACACTACTATCACTTCTCAGACACCTATCAAGATTGCTTTGATCATGGGAGTCAGGAAGCACTGCAAAATGCAACAATGGCCGCTCTCATGGACCATATATAAGATGAGATTTACTACACTGATGCTTTTTATGTGTATTTAAGTGTATATATAACCCCAGTTCATCTTTAGATGTTAGTGTTCATTTAATGAGTCATTATTATCTCATTATTATCTTGTAATGCCAATTCTAGGCAGAACTCCCATTGACTTCTGAGTTCTAATTTTATTCTGCTATGTCTGTGCAAAACTGACATCTATTAAAAAATAAACAGGCTTTGCATTTGCAGAAAGTCATGTAAAGGCCACCAGCCTTAGTGTCCTACTGTTACAAGCTGGGACAGCTGCAGTGTCACTCATAAAATATTAAATCTAGGTTATACTGTTTTACTGTTATAGAAGATTGGCCAAAGTTGAAAAAATAGCAGTATATCCACTGAGTGAAATAAAACAGCTGACAACAAAAATCAGTTTCCAGTGAGAGTTTGTCTTGACAGGCAGAACTGCATATTTGACATTTCAAACACACATTTTTGGTGCTAGATTATTAAAGGGACAGTATTAATTATAAATAAATATATATATATATATATATATATATATATATATATATATATATATATATATATACACAATGTTGAAGAGGCCATGGCACACACAAATAAGACAATAAATGTAACAGTAATGGGTGCTAGTCCCATAAATATACTCAGCCTGGAAGCACCAAAGAAGAGACAGAACTACAAAGGTTGATTCAAAAGAGATAAGCAATTTTTTTTAGTGATTTCTATCATCAATAATTGAATATGGTTCGCTGACAGGGGGATGTGGCTGTAAAACGCTGATTGAAGAATGTTTCCGAATCCCACACACTCCTAGCCTCTTCCAGCAAGGGAGCTCTGACTGATCAGTAGATGGGGGGGGGTCTCGATGCCCCACCACAAGGTCTGACTTTTAATACAATTTAATACAATTTAAGTCATTGAGTGCCACAGTGGTAAAGTAATGCATTAGATACCTCTCTGGCACGCAATGATTTAAAAATGGGTTCACCATGCCGCTAGTTTATATATGTATGTATGTATATATATATATATATATATATATATATATATATATATATATGACATAAGGTGCTAGAATGCGTAACCGCACATGCGTAGTAGAGACTGTCTGAACTATGCAGTCATGCTCAGTGCGCTGTAGAGACTGCACGAACGCGCCGACTTCCAGAGGGGCGCTCCAAACGGCCCACCGCCCCTGGCTCTGGGGCAGCAGGAAGGCCACTGGCTGGCACTTTCGCCCGTGTACACAGGCCTCCAATTCTAGTATGTATATTTGTGTGTTGCAAAGTTTATCCTGTTGAGTAAAACAGGGGAACTTCCACTGCTGAGAGACGTTTTGTTCAAAAGCTATTGCAGCTCACTAACAAGAGCTGCCCATAGACTGCTATAAACTGTGATAGCAATAGCGCCATCATCAAATTTCAGATCATGGAAGTAACGTACCCCAAAAAAATGCATGTATATATATATTTATAAAAGAAAATTACAGGAGAGAGCTAAGTTCTCTAACAATAAACAATATGTATACTAAAATAGTATTCAACCATATAAATATAGTTTATTAAACAACCAGAAGTATTACACATATTAAGAATGCCCTATAAATGGGCATATGTTGGCAGCACCTAGTACCAATTTAAAACAGTGATCTCACCAAAATTGTATAAAAAATCAAAAATTGTGTTTGAGCTCAAATAATAATAAAAAAAAAAAAGAAGAACAGTCTCCGTTAGATACTGACAATTATATAATTTTCAAGATCCAATATGAATAAAGCTGGGACTGAATTGAAATGAGGTGAATGCCCTCCTGTCTTTAATACAACTGTATATTTGTTGTTTCAACCTAGATATATAACAAGGTAACTGGCAGAGGATTTTTTGATAGTTATTTCAAATGTTTGTATATCCCGACAATGGAGTTAATGTAAATAGGTGATTGGTTTCTCAATTATTTCTCCAATACATATATATATATATATATATATATATATATATATATATATATATATATATACATATATATATATATTAGTTAATATATATATATTAGTTGAAGAGCCCGTTACACGGGCCACAGTACCACTGCCAGCTGGTCTCGGGGCAGTCATGCGCAGTAGAGTCTGCCAGCCCCGCGGGCAGTCGCTACTGCGCATGACTGCAGCATGCGCAGTAGTCTCTACTGCGCAGGACTGCGTCGTTACACACGTTTTAGCAAATTATTATATAGGATATATATATATAATATATTTGGCCATGTGAAGTAATACTGTCCCTTAAACAGAAGTATTCTGCAATGAATCAAAAGACCTTTTTCAATGTACATTTGCAATTTTCTTACAGAAGGTTTCCAATGGGGCTCTACAATTCACAGCCTAGTCCTCTGGATCCTCTTTCCCTGCCTGCGTGTCCTTGTTTTAATAAACAGCACATTATTGACAGGTATTACACAGCATGCCCTGCTAACAATGGGGTCATTACACATACAAACCATGTGCCTTGCATGCCCCTTTAGCAACTGAGAGGTTATGTTACACACATGGGATGTCCTACTTTCACGCTTTGTTAGGAAAGAAAAGACATTTATTTCTTATAGTGTTCAGTGAATTCAACAAAGATAAAATAAAGTCTGGCACATTTGTCTGGTGCTAGGTTTAAGAGGACTTTGTTTTTAGGAAAAAGTGGTCATTAATTCTGTAAGGACCATAGGGATGACCAACCCTTAAAGGTTTAGTTAATTTATCATTGATTTACAAAGAACTAACAGAGTCTGTACAGCTGTGCAATAGGTTAACAAGACAATGAAACAAAGTACAATGGGGTGAAACAAAGATAAGCAGACCCTACAATCTATAGAAAGTGAGGGAGACAGAGAGAAAAGTTCTAAGTGCTTGGAATTGTTGAGTGATCCAACCACCGAGTGTGAAGTGACAGTAAAGTGACAAGTGCTCTAAGGACCTTTAGTGTGGAAGATTTGGATAAAAGTACAATCTAACGCGTTTTACAGTGCTACCCCACTGATTTATCACAGACAAGGATCACAAGGATTTTTTTTATCCTTGTCTCTAATAAAATGGTGGGCTAGCACCGCAAATGACCACATTTATACTGATCCCATATATATGGTATTTCTATAAGGTCCTATTTTATGGATTTAATATTAATTATAATAAAAACGATTTTGTCTATACCCAGTTAGAGCCATTTTTATATAGTTCCCCTATTCCATCCTTTATTTTATTTTTTATTTACACATTTTATTATTTTTCTTATTTCCCATACAATATCATTATATTGTCACATGTCACAGTTAGATTTATCTATCACCAAGAAGGTGTTGCAGATACTACAGAACACGCTGTGTTACCCGAGTGGAGATGGGTGGACATCTCCACCTGCTGGTTTTGTCAGATTCATCTCTGACCATCAGATTTGTGAGAACCACATCTTTTCATGTTTCACACCTTGTACTACATATTCACACTATTGTGTTATTTATTATTGTATTTATTTTTTTATTACGCTGTATACTTTTTCTTTAATGGACATCACATTATTACATTTCAAGCTTTTGGTTATATATTCTTCAATAAAGTTGCCTTTTGATTTAGATTCTGTATACGAGTGTGATCCTGTTCAGTTGGTTGGACACCTACAGCAGTCAGCTATATTTTTTTCAAAATGTTTGCATTATATTTCCAATTACAGGGTATAAGGATATCTGTATAAGGTAAATCCTGTGAATCCTTTGAGTGCTAGAGAGGTCTTCAGTGCCTTCCAAAGCAACGCACTGGGGCATCTCTAGTAGATGAGCATTCGTTTCATAACAAAGTTAAAATTTAACCGATATTTGTGTGTTTCATGAAAGTCAAAAGATGGAATGGAATTGGAACACTGCACAAGGTATTAGAGCAAAGAATAACACATTCTGTATTTTCTTGCACATCTATTCTTTCATTTGTTCTTTGTTACATGTGTTTCAGTAAGGAAAGTGGGTAAAGACTGTGGGTAGGAGAGTAGAGAGAGAAGTGACTGATACACCGATAACCAATTCAATCCTGATATGAAGTGGAGGGGCAGTCTCCATGGTTATAGCTGTGATTGACTGTTGCAATAGCCTATGAATCTCTAGTTTATCTGTGATGCTTTTATACTCTGGCCAATCCTAATTTCCAAATGGGATGGATGCCCTGAAAGTAATATAATCCTGATGCATCACTTTCAATTTACCAGACAGAAGCATTGTCACAGTCAATGTGATAATCTCATCTCCCTGCAAATTCTTAAACAATCTTTATCTAATATCTCCAGTTCTTTTGATTGCCTTCTTCACCAAAACATAAGGCACAAAAACATTAACCATTTGAGTGCCAGAGAGGTATCCAACACATTGCAAAAGCAATCCGTTGGATACCTCTCTGGCACTCAAAGGGTTAATGCATAGCATATCGGTGCCTCTAAAATGAAGCTCCCTTCAGCAATAAATTTGTGTTGGGGAATGTCCTGGGGAAGGTCTAAGAGTGAACCAGTTTTTATATCATTTATATCAGTCTAGCGAAGGTAGCAGGGACCTTCCCCATTAGAAAACTGGTGTGAACTAATTTCTTCCAGCAAGGAAAAACTTTAAACGAAATTCTGATTAACAGAATGTAAATGTAAACTAACTTCGTTCTTGCTGAAAAGGGAAACATTATTTTGCATGACTGATTCAGACAAAACTAATTTTCTTACTATGCACAAGGGGAGCTGCAAAAATAATAACCATATATTCCTAGGATATTGGAGATGGGAGAGGGATGAATTCGCACTAGGCAGAAACATACGTAATCATGTGATTACTGTAGCTGAATTCCATAGAGAACATGCTGTACAAAAAAGTATATTTGTTGTGTGAACATGTAAAACTGCACTTTTAACAGTTTAATGAGTTTCTCAGAAGATGTTATCTTATGCTAATTTCATTCTTACAAATAATTATAAATTGCAGTTATTAGGAAAATATGAAATTAAAGTGATTCTCTTTGTTAATATCTGCTCTCTTCCTGCACATAAAATCTAATTCAGCTAAAGAAAGCAGACGTAGAAAAAAAGAGGATTTTAGTCTTACCTGTTAAATCCTTTTCTCTTAGTCCATACAGGTTACTGGTAACTTTGGGTAGGTGATCCGCCCCTTTAATTGTAGGCAGGAACAATTCTAGAATTGTATGCAGGGGTGGAGCCTACCTTCCCTCCTTGGCTGCAGCTAGCCAACCAGCTCCAGAAAGATTTGAGACGCTATTGACTAGATAGTGGAAAGGAAAGAAGACTCCTGGGAGCATGACCCTGAAGGACCCCCACGGTCTGCCACAGGAGAACCAAGCATGGTCCCTTGACAGGGTGGGAGACCAGTAACCTGTATGGACTAAGAGAAAAGGATTTAACAGGTAAGACTAAAATCCTCTTTTCTCTGCCGTCCAATACAGGTTACTGGTAACTTTGGGATTTCCAACCACTGAGTTTACCAGAGGCGGGAAGTAAGGCAAGGACCAGACGCAAGGCCTCCAAAGTCACCAGAGCAGATATGAACCATCAGGTCAGAGATAGCCCAACAAAACTAACTAAGTGTCAACGGACACTGAACAGTAGTAACAACACCCCAACTGTTACACAGCACACTGAACTAGAGCCAACGGAGCTCAAAAGTGAAGGAAGCACCAAGAACCAAGAAAATCCTAGACAGGCAAAACTGCCTCTGGGAGTTTCCTCCCAAAGCTGGCATCAGTCGATGCCAGCACATCAACACGGTAGTGCTTCAAAAAGGTATGCACAGACGACCAGGTGGCAGCCTTGCACAACTGATCAGCAGAGGCATGATTCTTGTAAGCCCAACAGGCCCCAACAGATCGTGTAGAATGAGCCGTGACCCTGAAAGGGACAGGCTTCTTCCTCAGCTCATAAGCCTTATGAATAGTGGACTTGATCCAAGAAGCAATAGTCACTTTAGATGCAGGTCTTCCTGCCGAACAACGTGTCAGACTGCCTGATAGACTCAGTGCGATGTACATAAAACTTGAGACAACGCACCACGTCTAACAAGTGGAGATCCCTCTCCTTGTCAGAGGTGGGGTCAGGGCAGAAAGAGGGCACCACATTCTCCTGATTGATGTGGAACTCCGAAACCACCTTCGGGAGAAACTCCTGAGAGGTGCGAAGCACCACCTTGTCCTTATGAAACACCAAATAGGGTGGTTTATAGGACAGAGCATGTAATTCCGCGACACAGCGGACAGACACAATCGCCAGGAGAAAGGCCATTTTCCACGTTAACAGGCGTAGAGGAATAGTAGCCAAAGACTCTAATGGAGGGTACTGAAGAACGCCCAAAGCCAAATTAAGATCACACGGAGGAGCGGGATTCTTGAAGGCAGGACAAGTATGAGCAATGCCCTGGAAGAAAATCTTGACATCAGGAAGGATGGCAATGCGCCTTTGAAAGAAAACAGAGAGAGCAGAAGTCTGAATCTTAAGGGAACTCAAGCTGAGGCCCTTATCTACACCGTCCTGCAAAAAGGCCAGGACCGTAGGCAGATCAGATTCCTGAGACAGGTCCTTATCAGCACACCAAGATAGAAAGGTTGACCAGACAGGATGGTAGATCTTGGAAGAAACAGGTTTGCGTGCACTGAGCATAGTAGCCACCACCCCAGAAGAAAAACGTTTCTTCTTCAATATTGGGGATTCAATTTCCAAGCCGTCAAAGCTAGCAGATGAACATCCTCCCTCCACAGGTAACCCTGTAGAAGAAGATTCGGATGGCAAGGGAGCCGGAATGGCTCCGCCACCGACAGATCCAGAAGCTCCGGAAACCAAGCTTGGCAAGGCCAGTACGGAGCAATCAGAATGACTGGACAGCGCTCCAGTCGTAATTTCCGTAACACCCTGTGCATCATTGGGAGGGGAGGAAAGATGTAGGCCAGAGGAATAACCAAGGAATGGACATGGCATCCACAGCCAGAGCTAGAGGGTCCCTCCATCAAGAGCAGAACCTCGGAACCTTCCTGTTGTGTCTTGTCACCATCAAGTCGATGTAAGGAAGATCCCACTTCTGAACAATGATGGTGAACACCTCTGGGTGCAGTTCCCACTCTCCGCTGTGTGCAGACTGAGGAAGTCCACCATGACATTGACATTGGGAATGTGCACTGCGGATATAGCAGGAACGTGCTCTTCTGCCCAGGACAAAATAGCCCTGACCTCTAACGAAGAAGCAAGACTTCTTGTTCCACCCTGCTTGTTGATATAAGCCACAGCCGTGGTGTTGTCGGACTGTACCCGGACTGGACAGTCTTCCAGTGGAGATGTCCAATGACGAAGGGCATGGAATATCGCCCGAAGCTCCAATATGTTGATGGGAAGGAGAGATTCCTCTGGAGACCATCGACCCTGAGCACTCAGGTGACCCAGGACTGCTCCACAGCCGGGGAGGCTGGCATCCGTCGTACCGTGGTCCAGAAGTATACCAGGAAGGACTTGCCCTTCAGCAGATTGGAGAGGTCTAGCCACCATGACAAAACTCAGTTCCACATGAAGAGGGAGGGACACAGACATCTTCAGAAGGTCCGGATGACCCCTGCACACCTGGATCACAAACCGCTGGAGTTCACTGGTGTGCACCATGGCAAACAGTACCGCTTCTATGGTGGAAATGAATTTCCCCACTAGAGAGGACAGCTTCTTGGCTGGAACTGAATCCTGAGCCAGGACCGCAAAAACCCTGTGGGCAATCTGGTGAGCCACTTCGTCCATGAGAAACAACATGCTCTTCTGGGTGTCAAAAAGGAAGCCCAGGAAGACCAGACACTGGGATGGAACGAGATCTGATTTGTCCAAGTTGATGATCCAACCATGATGGGTGAGAGCATGAGTGCATTGCTGAACCTGCTGATGAAGAAGTTCCACAGAGGGGGCCTTCAGAAGCAGGTCGTCCATGTATGGAGTAACTCTAATGCCGTCTCGGTGGAGGACGGACACACCAAATGAAAGAGCTGAAAACTGAAAATGCCCCCGGTCGCAGGCAAATTGGAGATACTGCCGGCACTCTGGATGAATGTCGATGTGTAAATACGCGTCCTGAAGATCCAGAGAAGCAAATAATTCCCCCGGGGACATGGCAGTAATCACCGTATGTAAAGACTCCTGGTGATAATGAGTCCGAATCACAAAGGAATTGAGATCCTTGAAGTCCAAAATGGGAAGACAACCGCCATCCTTCTTGGAGACCACAAAGAGGTTTGAGTAAAAACCCATACCTCTGTCCTGAACAGGAACCAGCTCTAGAACATCCTTGTCCAGAAGAGTCTAAATAGCACCGTCGGACAGGCGGCGTTTCTCTGTGCCCTGAGATGTATGAGAAGGAAAGAAGCGAAAGGGAGGAAGAGAGATGAAAGGGATCCTGTACCATTCTATCACCACCTGTAAAACCCATGGGTCCGCCACTGAATCCTCCCAAATGCTGTGATAGTGATGCAGACGGCCACCCACTGCAGAGTGCGAACCTGGGTTCGTTGAGTCATGCTGAAGAAGGCTTGGAAGCCTTGGGCTTGGAGGAGGCCTTTGGCTTCCATTGCTGTTTGGGCTTGGAGGAGGTACGCGGAGCTGAAGGAACCGTCTGGTTCACTGGACATGTCTCATCCTGAAAGGAACAAAAATACCGGTTATGCTTAAGCTGTGTTTTCTTCCTAGGGACCAAGGGTAAAAGGGTACTCTTACCCCCTGTGGCCTCACTGATCAGATCCTTAAGATCTGGCCCAAACAAAGAAGTGCATTGAAAAGGTAAGTAGAGCAATGCTTTCTTGGAAGCAGTGTCAGCAGACCAGATCTTGAGCCAAAGAGCCCATTTGGCAACCACAGACATGGTGGAAACCCTAGCCACCAAACAGATGGAATCAAATAAGGCAGCAGAAACATAGTGCTGAGCCTAAGAAATGTTAGCAAGGAGGCGCAACATATCCGAAGTAGGAGCACCCTGACGAACAGCAAGGGTGAGCTGTTCAGTCCAGATCGCAATGGCCCGATTCACCCAAGCTGCAGCTGCACTAAGGGAGTGTTTAGGGTATTTAAAACAGCCCTGATCAGGCCCTCAGTTGAGGGCTCAGGATCAGCCTCAAAAGGATCCCCAAAAAACTGAGAAGAGCCCACCACAGAACATTCCTCAACATCTGAATACACCAGCAGTTCCTCCTCAGAGGAATCTGACACGTCAGGTACACCCTGAGGTTTTGGCAGGGAAGACTTGATGGAGGAGGGGGTCTGCCAAGAATGGAAGACCCCCTGTAACTGGAATGGAAAGAGTTGCAATGTGGACCTAAGGTCCCTAGTAGCAGCCTTGAACTCTTGCACCCAAACTGGCTCTAATGCACAGCTAGAGGTCCCTGGAAGACTCTCAGGGACATCAGAACATGCTGGGCATAAATGACCTGAGAATTCTCTAGGTAACCCTGAATGAAAGGAAGAGCAATGCGCAATAGGGGATACAGAGACCCCAGCATCCTTAGTCTTAGGTCTGGTCCCAAGCTCCAACGGTGTAGACATTCTCACAGTGTCAATAACCTCACAGTATAATAAATCACCCAATTACAGTGTGTAGGATTAAAGTTTCACCCCAGAAATCGTTAATTTAGACTTATCTGGCAGTCAAAGGGTTAATCAGCAGAGGAGAGAAGGAGAGTCCAAACCCTGTGTAGGATACTCGTTATGGAAATAGCACGAAATGGCTGTCGCGGCGGAAGCCAATCAGAAACGAGCGAGCAAAGCATGTGCTCATGGGAAATGTTTTCCTAGAAAAAGTACCCCAACAGTGTCCGAAGACCCCAACACACTGGAAACATGAACCGGATGATAGAGCAAGGGCAGACAAGAAGAATGAGCCATCTCTGAAGTTGCTAGTTTAAACGGTTGCAGAGATATGTCCCAAACTGTACAGTCCCATAGGAGTGAATGGAGCAATGGCGCCTATGCGGTAAAGCGCGCCAAACTCAAATTTTACAAAATTGAAGGTGTAATATTAAAAGACATGAAACATCACTAGAACATGTTAGGATACCCAAAAAAACACTGAACCAGTAGGAAAAGTGTCAGAAAACCCCCAAATGAATGCCAAACCAGCAGCTAAAGGGTTAAGTACCACATAAACCTGCTCCAAGACACCCAACAGACTTACAGATAGACCCAGTGAGTGCAGGATTCTGCAATAGAAACTCCAAGGAAAAACCCTTGTGCAGAGGGGCACTGTGGGACATGTGGACCTGCAGCACTCAAAGGGTTGCTCACCTTTCCTGCAGATCTTCTGTCTTCAGATTACCATGTTTTAAGAAGAAGCCTCGGTGGGCAATTCCCGAGGAAAGATCTTATAGCCAAGATTTTCCCCCCAGGGCTTAAGGTCCACAAAAAGCACCTGGTCACTGTGCTTAGCCACATCTAAGGGCATTGTCAGTTATGGTAATCCGCTTAATGGTGGTATTCCATATCTAACAGCCAAGGAGGGAAGGTAGGCTCCACCCCCTGCATACAATACTACAATTGTTCCTGCCTTCAATTAAAGGGGCGGATCGCCTACCCAAAGTTACCAGTAACCTGTATTGGACGACAGAGAAACAAAACTATTCTCAAACATCTGATATATTATAATGTATTAAATGTAAAAACTCATAATTTAAATATATATTATATATTTCTACATATGTTTATTGAGCTTATCACTGAGATTAGTTTAGATTGGAGAATATTATCACTTGGAAACAAGTGTTTTTATCCTTTGGATGACAGAAACATCTCCACTGCATTGCTTTACCTCTGATGTTCATATATTGTCTTTTTTATCATAATTCTTGCTATTATTATAATAATAATAATAATCCTTTATTTATATAGCGCACATAGATTCTGCAGTGCTTTACACTCATATTGGTTCCTGTCCCCATTGGGACTCACAATCTAAATTCACCTATCAGTATGTTTTTTGGAGTGTGGGAGGAAGCTGGAGTACCTGGAGGAAACCCATGCAAACACAGTGAGAACATACAAACTCATTGCAGATGTTGTCCTTGGTGGGATTTGAACCCAGGACTCCAGTGCTGCAAGGCAACAGTGCTAACCACTGAGCCACTGTGCTGCCCTATTATTATCATTAGTATTTTAAACAAGTCAGTTGGTACCAATACAGGAAGTGGACTTATTATTAAAAAAAACCTAAAGAGCTTTATGAGCAGGATATTGCTCAGTAGGGATGTGCAGACGTTTGTATTTTCTCCTTGCTGAAATTCCCACTGTGAGGAAATGCAGAACGTCCAGAAGGTCTTACATCCAGAAGGTGAAGCCCAGTGCATAACCTTCTGGCAAAGTGTTCTCACACCAAGTTCCATCATTCCCATGGTGATTGACAATATTATCATGCCATATTTCTGACATTACCTCACTGACATCCTGAATCATGCATATTCAAACACATGCACACATATTCATTCCTTTCTACAGCATGGAAAATGTTGACAGATAAGACCTTCCTGCTAGAATTCATGTGGAAGGCCATGTTTTCCACCAAATATCTTCCTGTGTTAGAAAGTTCCACACAACCCTAGTGTTCAATTCATGTTTACTAATTTATCTATAACTCAAATGGACAGCATGACTAGCTGTCAAACGTACATACTGCTGCATACTACAATGCAAGACCCTTCAATGTAATTACACAACCCATCATTGTGATATGCATGAAGACCTAAATTGGCTAACACTCAAATCTAGAAGTGTACTTCACCTCTCTTGCATGGTTCATAACCACGTCTCTAGAAAACTACCAGACTACCTGAGCAGTATGCTTACTCCAGCTCTCCATACTAACTATAACCTCCACTCCACTTCTAACAACTCACTGAGTATACCACATTTGAGGAAAGAAGTCGGTCGATCTGCCTTTTCCTTCAGAACTCTAAAAAGTCTGGAATAACCTACCTGAGAAAAATCAGATCTTCATCCAGTCTAAAATCCTTAACAATAACTGCTTCTTTATATCTAAAAACAATCTGCAACTGTATATTACATTTTTTTAGTATATGTGTGTATGTATGTGTGTGTGTATATATGTATATGTACTTTGTCTCTGTATTTGTGCAAATATGCAACTCTTTGCTGTAAACACTCCAGGACATAATTGAAAACGAGAAAAATCTCAATGTACTCTTCCTGGTAAAACATTTTCTAAATAAAAATAAAATAAATAAATAAATAGCATTTATGGGAACCTTAGGATATGTAAAATGTCTAAATTGTATTTGTTTTCTGATGATCATTTGCTTTTAAAGAGCATTGTCACCTATTCATATCCTCACATCAGGGGAAGTATCCACATTGACAGAATTTGCATTATTTCCCATTATTTATTCCACTCCTTATTGTAAGCAGATATTTTCTGGAAGTTTCAAAAGGAGTGACAAGGAGTGGCGTGATTTCAGGACAGTAATGAATTAAACAGTGTGTACCATGCTGTAGTTAAAGATAACATAACTACTAAACCAAAAATCTCTTTAACCATTGCGCTGCCTGAAAAACAGAAATATACAGAATAGCCAGTGTAAATGAAACTAAAGCTGGAAGATGACAGATCCACTTTAAACATTTTACATTTCTAAAAATGTTCTGTTTCTACTTGACTTTAGATTTAAAAATATAGTGAAGTCCAAGTCAACAATGATCCTGAATATAAGCTTTTTCTTACTTTGTAAACATGTAGTTCTGTAGGGCTGGATTTACCTGTGATGTGCCCATAGGCACAAATCTAAGGTCAGCTGAATATGGCATCTTGACATTCTGTCATTTCTGCTCCAGCAGTTCTGTGCAGTGTGACTATGTAAGATTCAGTGCACACAATGTACATGCACAGGAGTTATCTGACATAAACATGGTCACTTTGTAAGCCTCTTGATGAAAGGGACGGCTCTAAAGCATTATAGAGCAAAGAAAAGTGGAGCAATCCTTGGGCAAACCACCTTCACACCACCAATTTACATTTCAGACACCCTTAGGCAATGCAATCTAACCACCTTTGGGTCCTCCCATAGCCATACCCTCAGTCCTTACATGACAGGGTCCTGTGTACACGGGTCAAGGTCCGGGAAATGTTAACCCTTTGAGTGCCAGAGGGGTACGCAATGCAATGCTTTGCGTACCCCTCTGGCACTCAAAGGGTTAAGGGGCCAGTCCTTCTCTGCGTCCTGCCACCAACGCAGTCATGCACTGTAGAGACTGCCCGAAAGCACAGAATGCTCCCAGCACAGGACTCCCAGCATTCCTACACCTCCCAGCATTCTGTGCGTTCAGACAGTCTCTACTGCGTGTGACGGTTTCTGACAAACATTCTAGCTAATTATTACATAGGATGAGGCAGGGATGGCTTTAACAACCGTAGCTCTTTTAGTGGAACCAGTGTGTGATTTTCTTAGCTGAGAAGGGTTGGATAAAACATTAATACTAGGGCTGTATTGTAAAGAGCGACACTGATATTAAAACTGCAGAGTTAAATAAAGTTATTTTCATGCATTACTATTTCTTTCAAGCCAAAAAGATAAAAAGCTGAACAGTTTTTACCGATTCTTTTCATTAAAATAAATTATTCCTCAGGGCATTTGTATATGCAACCTTCATTTTAAATAATAAAAGTATTTCATCTATGTTTATTAAAACTGTACTTACATAATTGTGTTATGCATTACAGCAACTCTTTACGGCTAAATCTTCGAAAAATACATGTTTTGCATTTAGATAAGAGGATTAAGTGCAACTGAAGTCATTCATTGCAAAAACCCTGGTGGAATGCTGTGGCATCTTTTCAAGATACAGAAAAATAAATTTACAGTGTGTCATGTCTATTCAGTAGTTTAAATCCCCCCACCTCTTCCTAGATGTGTTAGCTGTGCATCTGCATATCTGAGGGACTTCATAATCTCAACTCAAACCATCCATTTGGATCATCTGAAAGCTTTACAGCAGGAAGTCAAAGTGCAAAATTGACATTTATGTTGTACGCTACTGAAAATGTTTCTTTTACTACTATTTCTTTTATTTACATTTAAAGATAAACACATATACGTATTAACACTCCTTCCTCTGTGGTTACATCAGACCTTCATTTCAGTGCTATGCCTTGGACATAGCATTACCTCCTATACTAGATCAACTCAGTCTCATTCTCTCCCACAATTCATTGCACTGACCTGGGCACAACTATCATGAAGTCTGCCTCCACTTCTCTCTTTCACAAACACACACACACACACACACACTTATTCCAGCACTGCAGGGGTTCCTATAATCTATATAACATAAAGTTCTAGAATGCGTCACTCACTGTGTGCGTAACCGCACATGCGCAGTAGGGACTCGGAGAACAGGTTGATCCAGAGCCGGGAGCTCTGGATGGCTCACAGCCTGTCTTTGTTCCCGGCTCCGGGGCAGCAGCGGAGGCAGCTGGGTGACAAAAGGGAGCACAGACAGGCTGTGAGCCATCCGGAGCTTCCCGCTCCGAATCAGCCCGTGTATACAGGCTTTGTAACTAGTCTTTTTATATGTTTTAAAGTACACATGTATGCCTTTATGTGGGGGAGAAAGACATAGATAAATGGCCTTTAAAGTAACAACAATTATTATCAGTTCTTTTTTTTAACAAAGTATTCTAGGGGGAAAAAAGTAAGTTTCCCCTCACCCCTGGCAGTGAAGCTGCAGAATGTTGTGTGACCCGTGCTGCACAAACATGGGCTGGCTGAGAGAGGAATACAAATCCCTGGGTGTAGTGATAAGGAGTGGAGAGGGAGGAAGTCCAGCCAAAAATGTTAGATACCACAGAAAGGAGAAAATAATAAAAGTGATATCAACATGCAGTGTTTTTATTTATGAAAAGAATATAGTAAAGTTCATGTTTACTAGAAATAAAGGTACAATAAAGGTGTGATAAAAGTGAGATAAACACCAATTCCTTGGTTCTTCTATACAGCCAATGGACTAAGAGCTTTCAGCTTGAAGAGATCTTAGTGCATACGCTATATAGAATAACATGAAAGAGAGTTTATCTTACTAAAGAGCTTATATTTCCTTTATCTTATCTTTCCTTTATAACACTTTAATTTACTAAAGAGATTATCTTTCCTTTATCTTATCTTTCCTTTATAACACTTTAAAGCATAACTTCTCAGTTTCCACCTTTCATTACATGGTCTTTGAGGACAGGTTATTTCTCCAGATGGATTATGAGTTTCCTAGTAACCCCACCACTTTGTGCCCAATTCTGCCCATGTTTAACCTACTTTAGATGCAAATTGTTTCATTTGAATACTCCCATCACAGCCTCAGGGGCGGATTTACATCTCAGGAGCCTGTAGGCACAGAAATCTGAAGTGCCCCTCCACATAAGCCATCTCCACTGGACACTTCCACAATGTTCCAAATCACCCCCCATATCTATATTGCCCTCACATTACCCCCCATCATCTCCACATTGCCCCATCATCTCCAACTTGCCCTCATCAGCTCCAACTTGCCCTCACACTGCCACCATCAGCTCCAATTTGCCCCCATCAGCTCCCACTTGACTCCACATTGCCCCCATCCTCTCCACATTGCCCCCACTTTGCCCCCAATATCCATTTCCTACCTCCCTGGTGGTCCAGTGGAAGGAGAAGTCTGTGCCTCCTTCTGCACAGACCTGTTGTTGCTGTTGCTCCTGCGCTGTCTTTGCTTTAGGAATGCAGAGCACTGGGAGATGATGTCATCTCCTAGCGCTCTGAATTATTAAAGAGCCAACAAGGGAGCAACAGCAGGACCTCACCATGCAGCAAACGGCGGGTAGGGTTACTGTTGCCACAGCGCAAAGCACTGTGAATGAAAATATTAACAAAAAATAAATAAATAAATTGATTCCAATGACAAGCACCCCTCTGTGGGGTGCACCTGTAGGCAGATGCCTACTCTGCCTTTTGGCAAATCCAGCTCTGCAAAGCCCTTCCTAGTGCTCTTAGGGCAGGAGTCAAGGATTTTCCCATGTATGTGTTTCTCTTTTCATCACAAGAAGATAATAAAATATGTGTAAATGCTGCACTATCATTGTACTCCACCTAAGCACCTTTACTAACTGAATACAACCAGTAAAGGTGATAGACATTCTGAACCGTGGGGAGCACATAGGTTTAAATGCAAAGGTGGAACAAATCAGTTGCATAATGGACAAATAACAATTCACAAGATTAAAATTTAGTTTTTTTAAACCCTTCAATGTTATTTTAAAGTAAAGCACTGAAGACCTCTCTTGTATTCATATGATTAAAAACCTCCTTTACATCAATGGAGATCTGGAGAATTTGTATTTGTCTCTTGCTGTTGGTGTGTCTCAGAAGCACTCTACATTTTGCTTTTTACTTATGGCCCTACAGGACATAAAAACTACTTTTGTCTCTTTCTCCCATTTCAATGACTAGTTCAGACAATCATGATAATTGCACTATTGTAATTTCCTGTAATATTTATCTACATTAGTGTTAAGAAAACCTGAAGCAAGGTATTGTAATAGGAAATGATGCTTGTGTTTCATGCAATAGTCATTCTGGGATCAATATTTCAATTATCCACTTCTAGACATAATTCTTTAAATGGGTCAAGCTAATACAGTGATCGTGTTTAAGAAAAAAAGGGTTTTGCTCTTACGTCTGCATGTGTCAAGGTCAGAATAACTTGTGAATGATGTCACAATACATTACGGAATCAACTCAGCTGAACCTTTGTATTATTCTTCTCTTTAATTATGCAGATCTGTGAATATGTTCTATTTTACTACTGCTATTATAGTAGTGACTAATATATTAAAGGGGATCTATCACCCCTATACAATGTGCTCTTAAATGTTAGTTCATATAATGATTATTTTGAGTAGTTCATTAATTTTGTATTTTAAAAACGCTATCTGGGCAGTTTAGAAGGAATAAATATTGCACTGACCCTACATCCGGATAGACTGCGTTTACCTGCTCTGTAACCACAGTCTGTCATTCTGCCTCTGCTCCCCTCCCTCTATCCAGCCTCCTCCGATAATGGAGGATTTCTGCCTGTAAGCTGGAGCGAATTCATTGGCAGAGATATCTAGCCAATGAGACCGCTCCAGCTTACAGACAGAAAGCTCCCGTCATTGGATGAGGATGGCTAGAAGGAGGGGAGCAGAGGCAGAGTGACAGACTGTGGTTACAGAGCAGGTAAACACAGTCTATTCAGAAGTAGGTTCAGTGCAGTATTTATTCCTTCTATTTTTTCCAAACAGCATTTTAAAATATGAATTAATGAACTACTCAAAATAATCCCTATATAAACTAAAATTTAAGAGAAACTTGTACAGGGGTGATAGATCCTTGTTAAGTAAAATTACACCAAGGGGGAGATCCACTAAGCTGTGATAAAGCAGAGATGATGTTCCCAATGATATCACTTTTCCAAGTCCTATGTTATTTATGGAGCTAATACTCTAAGATTTCTCCAGCTTTGGTGATCATGATGCATAGGCTCCATAGAATAACATTTGAACTGGAGAAGTGATATCACTGGAGAAGTCATCTACAATTTATCACCTCTGTATCACGTCTTACAGCATAACCCCTCTATTATTTTAGAACATGTTTGTGTTTTCAAGAAGAGTATAAGTAAAGGTGTCTACATAGGTGAGTCAAGCTATTCCTAGTGTTGCCTTCAATACTAATGTTTCTGTGTTTAGAGTTCTGTGTATTTTCAGACACTGACATTTTGAAATCCTTCATACAGAACAAATCTCAGTAAAAGCCAAAATCCCCGGGAGGATGTTTGAAACAAATGGTTTTAATCGATGTTAGTGTTATTTTCAACAAAATTGTAGTTGACAAAAGGCTAAAAGGTGAAACCAAATAACACCAATTTGCACAATATTTCCTTCTAAAATCTAAACCATCATACCTTGTCCTTAAGAACTCTAGAGCTGGCTATTTCTATTTACATTGCTCAAAAATTCCCTACAGCATTCTACATGCTGACAGTTTCCCGGTTCTGGCCTTGAGTCAAGCACACGTTGGCTGCAGGCAGGGGCATTGCTAAATTTTTCCACTCGATTTGAATTATTTACTGTTCTATCCTTGCCCTTGTCCTTTTCACTTCAAGCAGGCTGCCCTTCTGATACACCATTACACACTCATTAGACTACTGTACCAGCCTGCAGAACATTGATTTTCTTGAATTGACAGATTTCTTAATTTCCATTTTCCTAAAAATAATATTTACAAAAGTTCCATTCATAAGTATGTCTTTTTATGAAGCAAATGTTTTTCTTTTACTAAATGATGGCATGTTTACATTTAAGATTAACTTTAAAATACATAAAGACACATTTTTAGTTTCCAATTTCCTGTTTTAGTTGCCAAAATACACTGGGGGTCACTGCAAGTAAGGAGATGATAGTCCCTTCTTTGCTCTTAATGTTGAAGATTCTGTTTAGTAATTTATGGTTTCTGACCTTATCAGGAAGAGTTGTGCCTCATCTAGCTTAGCAAGTATGTAGCGGATCCTGAGAATTTGGATGACACTTTTTACAATTAACAGGTAGAATATTTGAGCAACTCTGGTCGAAAGGTCCAGAAATTATAGTAGATGTCATGGCACAGAGATTCTCAGTTCAAATCTTCAGGACACATCTATAGTTTAGGTTTTTAACCTCTTGAGAACCAGAGGGATTCGCAACACATTGTGAAACCATTTGCTGCACACGCTTCTGGTATTGAAGGAGTTAAAGATTTTTTCAGGATCAGGTGAATACTGTCCCTTCCTCCTGTATTTAAGCTGAACAGCTTCTAAATGGGTAACAGAATTTTGCCTGTGCTTATCTTGATGTTAATGCTATTTTCAGCCGCACTGGGGATATGTGTGACAGCCTAAACGAAGTGTTAGGAAAACACACATCCTAGCTGCCCCTGACTTCTCTACATATTTCTTGGTCCATGCTGATGCCTCCATATTCAGATTTGGTGTGGTCCTGAGTCAGGTTAATGAAAGCAGAGAATAGCATCCCATCTCCAACCTCAGCTGTAAACGTCAAAAAAGAGAGGTGGGCTATGTGGCCATTGAGAAAGAATGTCTCCACTGGTATGGGCTCTAAAGAAACTTCAGTCATATCTTTATGGATATGATGAATTGGATTGTGTGAGACAAAGGATAGTTGTTACGTTGGAGCCTCTCCCTGTAGCCCTACAACTTTACCATTCAGAACCAACCTGGCAGAGATCACAAAAATGCACATGGACTATCCCGACAAGAAGAACCCTGAAAGACTCTGTGGACAAAGCTGTTGTGGATCCATCTGTAATCACACCTGGACACCAGGGCTTGGGGGGGGGGGGCAGTACGAACAAACGCAGTGATTTAGAGGACCCACTGGGGAACAAGCATGGGGCAGACATCTTCAATAAAGATTATGCCCGGCTGTCTCTGCTGGTTCCCTTATCATGTTTATTTTGTAAATTACTATGTTCTGCTCTGTATAAATTATGTGACTTTCCCAGTAAACCATTTCTCTTTGTGGAATCGTCCTTAACTAAGTTACGGCTACTTTTTGGGTGGGTTTCACTAACTGCAAAAGAACTACAATTACTGGGAGATTTCAGGACCTGCAGACCACCACAAAGCAGCAAAGCTCCAGCCAGCTATGGAAGAGGGACTGCAGCAGAAACAGTTCAAGTACTGATGACCCCAAAAGGGTCTGGTAAATCCAGGCACTGTCACATTTTTCAGCTAACATGCTGTCATATTCTTTAGTTGAAAATAAAGGTTTTAAAGAACTGATACCATGTGTTGCAAGCAACTGGCATATCCCAAGCTGTAGTTATTTTTTGAAGAATGGCTGTGACAGAGTTGTATAAGCAGCTGCGGGCAAAGGGTAAAGGGACTTAGCCTGCTAATAATTTCCCAAGGATTAGGTTGTTGTAGGATTCAGACTGCTAAAAACATTTTACACTCAGATTTGCCCGCTTCAGGACACAGCAACAGTAGTGTTGGAACATAGGCAGAAAACAGAAAACTTCTTGCAGAAATTGTATTGCATGTAGAGAAAAGGCTGAAATATATGTGTGTAAATATCAAAGGAAACGTGGCAAATTTTGTTTCACACATCTCTATATTGTGGCTACTGCTGTGACGTCCTGGGCAACTAATTACATACTGTTTTGAAGATAACAGCTCTGTCATGTAGTTTACATTAAAATCAACACAAATGTATTAGTTTGCCCACCAACTGTGGTAGGGGATGAGGTAGGGGAAAGGACTAGGAGGAGTGTATGGCAGTGTTAGTTGTATTGAAGGTGAACAAAAACACTAACCGTGACCATGCTTTTTGCAGCTTGTATAGTAAATGCTGACAATTATCCTCGTCCCAAAGGGGCTGTTTTCAAAGTCATATGAAAGCTTCCACCAATAGTAGTACTAAGCCTTTTATTAAATATGATGAATCAAATTTTAGTGTTGTTTCTGTAGCTGAGGAGGATTTAGCACAAGTGAGTAGGGGTGGGCGAAAGGTCCTATTGTATTCCAGTGAAATAATTTGTGAAAACCACGTGGTTGTCAGCTTTTACGTCGGAAACTCTGCTTTAAATAAAGCAATTAAAATCTTCATCGTTTTTTTGCATGGCCAAAAGTTTTTTGCTGTTTTTTTGCTGTTGATGACTGATGATGATGCAGATCTAGCCTACATCCCTCCAGCATCATTTTCTTGTTCAGATACAGATGAAGTTGAGAGTGAGGATGATGACAGGGCTATAAGGTTAGTAGAAAGTCAAAGGCTGTATCTTCCACCACTTTTAAGGAGCACTGTGCCTGTCTATAAACTGTTTGAGAAAGTCATTGGAAATGACCCTGGACAAGTACAGATGTCAAAAAGCACACAGTCACCCTATCAGTCATCATCGGCATCGTCCCCCCTTCAAAATCCAAGTCCCACTCAGCCACACACACCTGTTTTGAGTACCCAGCAACAACAACACAGGTTAACATCCACAGTGTTAGATATGAAGAGTACCTCTAGTGCTGCTGCTGCTGCTGTAAGTGCTGCACCTTTGATACCTAGCAGTAGTGGCAGCAGAATTACATCAACATCCAGCTCCAGTAATAGAAGTAGCAGAAACCACACATGATGGACAAAGCCAGGACAATATATTAACAGCAGCACAGATGAGGAGGTGGAGGACGGATGTGAAGAAGGGTTGCTACCATCTACCCCACTTGGGACCATTGCTGTGACCGACAAGTAATGTGTGTCACTAATCTGAGAAGGAGGATAGAGATTTGATGCAAAAATGACAATAGTAAAAACTATATACATGCACAAATCACAACCATATCAGCCAGTCCCCCACTACCACCACTACAATACACATCTGCCACATTGTAGGATGTATTTATTTATTTTTTTAAACCTCTTGACATCATCATGAATATGTGCCAGTGTAATTTACAAAGGAAGTTAGCGTTGTGGGAAAAGAACAAATACACTCTGCATGCTAACACATTTTCAGGCCATATTTTGCTGTAGGACTCACAACTTTGACTTTCAGACACTTATTTCTAAACTTCAGCCCTCATAAGAAGTAATATTACAGTGGGAAATGTAGTACCTATAGGAAATATAGGCGAAAAATGTGTTAAAATAGGCGAAAAATGTGTTAACGTAGGCAGAACATTTTTTAAAATAGGCGAAAAGGAGGACATTTTTGCATAGACGGAAAGGCGAAATTTTTCACGGGAAAAGCAGAAAATCTGCACGTTTTCGCAAAAAGTCATGCGGGAAATTTTTCACGCTTTTCGCCCACCCCTTGTCTTAACCCCAGTGATGCTAAAAAGGTATCCAGCAATGATTTGTAGAGCTCTGTAGCATTCAATGGGTTATATTGCCCAATTAAATTAAAAAAAAAATAGTGGTTTTCCACAAAATCCCTCCTATTTTATTTATTTTTTGTGGATTAGGCCAATAGTGTAGTAGCAGAAAGAATAAAATTACTTTTAACCCTTTGAGTGTAAGAGGGGTAGCTAACACATTAATTATCAATGTGTTAGATTGCCCTCTGCCACTCAAGCGGTTAATCCGCTTTTTCATATGATTCAGTGGGTGTGGGGTGTGTACTGTTAACGCATAATATAGCAGCAGATTCAACTAAATTACCCTATTCTTCTTTCAATGACCTTAATAAAATACTAACCCAGCAAGACCCTTTGCATTTAAATGTATTCATAGAAAGGTAAATTATTCCTTGCTAGCTCTGTCTGAGGAGTCAGTGAAAGTGATTAAGCACATCCGACTATCATTAGTCTGATGGCACCAAATTAATGTTGAAACTTATTAAACAGCACTATGAATTATTTCATAGTTGTTCACATTTTACAATACTCCAAGTATGAGGTCAGAATCAGAGATCTAATCCAAAAGGAGATGATTAACAGACACGGTTAGTAAAGCAAATATAACAGAGCTTTATAGTAATGTTATTTCAAGAAATGTACTTCTTTGTTCCTTATAATGAGCTATATGTATGCATATATACAGCAAATTAAACCAGAACTGCAGAAACTAATTTTCATTTGTCTAATCATTTTGAAAAGTAAGAATTTATATTTAATAAAAAATATAGTCTTAAAGAGGAACTTTCAGATCACACTAAGTAGCCATGCATTCATTAAGCGCACGGCGACTAGATTGGAAATAGATGCCTTACCTTTAAAAACGAACACAGTGTAAAGTAATCCTTCCCGTTTGGGGACTGACGGGCAAGTTAGGGCGTCCCGCGAGCCTGAGTCGTCAGTCCCTTCCGCTAACCACAATGTGTGCTGCTCAGTGGAGACCGGGAATGACAGCGCAGGTGCTCAGACCAGATGTTTGTACTGTAGCATGGGGTCCGGTCTCCAAATGTGAAGGATTACTTTACACTGTGCTATTTTTTAAAGGGATAGTAATGTTTCATAATAAAAGCAGCTCTAATTAATCATCATAGTATTTGGACCTTGGAGAGTGTTATTTCAATTCTGTCACAGTTGTAGTTCAAGAGTAATTCAATGACAAAGTATCCCCCTCCCGGCCCTTTTACTGATGTAACACTGTTCAGCCAGAGCAGTAGGGAGTGCCCAGGTAGACTGCAGAGAGGGACAATCTTCAATTATGATAAGGGAAAAACCTGAAAAACTTGTCAAGGGGGCACGGCTTTCATTGTTCTCATAGGAAGAAGATTGTCCCCTGCTGTTACCTGTCTGGTCTATGGACTGGATTCCACATCTGAGAAGAGATGGCTTACACTAGGTAAAAGGGGCGGGAGAGGAAACTTTGCTTGTGAATATCTCTCAAACCATAAAGGTTTGAGAGATAAGACTTATATCGTTCTTCATGTTTTTTTAATGCCTACAAAATAAAATAAAGATAAAACGAAGTATTACTATCCCTTTAAAGGTAAAACATCTGTTTCCAAGCTAGTCGCCATGTGCTTAGTGAATGCATGGCGACTTAGTATGCTCTGAAAATTCCGCTTTAATTCATATTTAGCCTACAATATATTGTACATAAACATACTTCTGTTAATCTGAAATGATTGCCTTAACCCTCTGAGTGCTCTCCAATGCATTGCACACCCCTCTGGCACTCAGCTTTAGTCATCTCTAACCCTTTGAGTGCCCGAGGGGTACACAACGCATTGCAAAGCAATGCATTGCGTACCCCTCCGGCACTCAAAGGGTTAAAGTACCACTAAACACTTCCTAGTAATAAACCCCACGTATCTTAATGTGGGCAGGAATCCTAATAGTCATTAAGAATCAGTTCATTATGAGTTGGTTCTCCACAAATGAATAATTAATAATTACTACTGTATCACCTCCTTCCACTGAAGTTAATAGCGTCATCCTCCAGTGATAATGAAATGGACAGTAACACTTCATATGGAACCGCAGACATATTCAAAGGTTTATCCTGAAGAGTAAAACATGGCCACTCCCACTGCTGAGAGATGGTTTATTAAAAAGTTATTGCAGCTCGAAATCTGCATATTTTTTGTGAAGTACTTACGTGGCCTGAAATGCTACAGTGGCTCTGCAGCTGCATCATCCTATGGAGGTTTATGGTCACCTGATAATAGCTGTCCATAGACTGCTGTAGCAACAGCACCTCTGTAAAATGTCAGGCCTTGGAGGTATTGCACCCAAAAAAGTCTGAGCTTCCATAACTTTTGAATAAAACATTTCTCAATAGTCAGAGTAACCGTGTATTACTCAGAAGGATAAACCCTGCACTGCATATTTAAACATTATTATCCCTTTAATATTTTTTATTATTAGATGTTGTGATCCTTTAATAGGATAGTAATACTTAAAAATTACTATCCCCCATGTTGTAGGCAGTAAAAAACAGAGTTAAATGAGACCAGCGGCATCTCTCAATCCTTTATGGTTTGAGAGATATCCGCGTTCAAAGTTCCCTCTCCCCTGACGTCAGCATTCTAGCTGACAGCAAGGGAATCTGGTCCCGGGACTGACGGAGGCTCTGCAACAGAGCTGAGATCTCGGTAATAAAAAATAAATCCTTAACTTAAAAGGTCTTCTACATGTGCTTGCAAACCAAGCACAAGTAGAAGACCTTTTTAGTAAAGGATTTCTTTTTTATTAATGCGATCTCGGCTCTGTTGCAGAGCCGCCGGCTGATCCCAGGAGAGGGTTCCCCTGCTCTCAGCTAGAATGCTGATGTCAGAGGAAAAGCCAAAAAGAGCGAACTTTGAAAGCATATATCTCTCAAACCATAAAGGTTTGAGAGATGCCGCTGGTCTCATTTAACTAACCATTCAGCCCTTTCACTACAGAACCATGACAACCTGATTCAGGGCTCACTAATGTGAGCACATTGCTCTCTGAGTACATTTAATGCAATGAGAGGTATGTAGGAAACACAGGCTCATCACTTATTACTTGTCTATATTGTGGCACACACACACAAAAACACCTGCTCCTATGCACATGTACAGACCCAGAAGCACATAGCAGAGTATTTAAGCAGTATCTCTAGAATAGACCATCTAGGCTAACCATTCGTTTACGATGGTAGGTGTAAAACAATTATGGGCTTTACACTTACCTAAAATAACGCATGTTAATGTGCACAATCACAGTGGACAAACATTACATCTATCGAAGTGATTTCTACCAATACAAATGTTTTGTGCTGCTACACTAGGTTTCTATGCATGTAATAAAACAACTTTATTTTATTATATACCGATTTATGATACAGGAGAATAGATTCCAGGTCAGATCCTCATTTGCAATACAGACTCCAGGGGGCATTTGACCTATGTGCTTCCCACTTTTAATAAATTTGTGTTTACACCTTATATGTCAGTAAATCGTCTTCAGTGGCAGCTCTTACGGGCAGGCCTATTTGCCTTAAGTTGTTTTTTTCCACGCTTCTGTTAATTTTATTCTTTGTTATTTTATATTCCTGGTATTGTAATTTTGCCTAACTGCTGGTGCTATATGAATTAAATTATACATACATAAATGATTCATGACTTGCGATAATCACATTTAGCATTTCATGTATTTAAGGCTGATGCATTAAACATTGAGTTTGTTAGGAGAGTTTGATTTAACAATGGATGCATATTGATCAAATACACAAATACCCAAAGCTTACTTGAAAAGCAACATCACAGAACATCAGATTTATAACCTAATACTGAACTCCACTGACCCATTGAGGTCAGCATTGTGCAGGAAAGATCAAAGACTAATGCCATCTCTCATCTTTAAAGGATAGTAACACTTTATGCAACAGATATATCACTGGGCTTTCCTATTTGTTAAAACAATGGTATTCCCACAACTGGGAGATGCTCTCCTCAAAAATCAATACAGATCAAATTTTTAGCAGTTTTTTGGGGGCTTTTTCGTGGTGTAGCTGTGGCTGTTATTGTCGATGGAGATCTTCTGCCACAGACTGGAGTTTAAATTAAAAAATAATTTCAACAATGTGGCTAATTAACCCTGCAGGTACTAGAAGACATTTGACCAGTGTTTCTCAACCACTGCAATCAAGTGTCCCTAACAGTGTAAAATTTAAGGATTTCCTGACCTGAGTATAAGTATTCTTAACCACTTCACTGCTAAGCCTTTTCATTCCCCAGTGATAAGCAACACTTATGTTGCAGTTTACAGCCAAAATATATATACTGGTGCTTTTCTGTGAACAACACACATACGTTATACACCATTGTTTCAGCAGGCCCTGCACTTTCAAAATTGTCATTGATATTACCCAGAATGCAACAAAATATGTTTTTTAACAAATTGAATGACAAACAACTGTCCCACTTTATTCATTAGCAGCGCCTCCACCACCACTTACTTGGCAACTCGTAAGCCCCTTTCTAAAAATTGTATCTTCAGAAAGGCTGCTACAAAAGGGTTAGCCACCAGGCCATCCAAACTTTTTTACAGCTGCCTGAGACAGAGTAAACCATTCAAAAATTTATAACAGTAGCTTATACACTGATTATACTTTGCTAATTATTAAAAATAATTATATTTAAACATAAAACCTTACTATGGCAAGGAAAACCTTTAGAAAATAAATTTAGCCAGTCTACAAGAAGGTAATCTTTGAAAACACAGTATGGCAAAGTAAGCCTTGAAAGAATTGTTAGCAAGCTGGGGCCTATGATAAGTAAGCCTTGAAAATATTGTTAGCAGGCCAAGGCCAATGGCAACTTGGGAAGGTAAGCCTTGAAAAAATTGTTAGCACTTAGAAAAGGCATATGCCAAAGTAATCCTTGAATCATATTTTATTCCTTGTGGTGGTGGTGGGCTTGTGGAAAAACAATTGACAATGACAGGTGACTGATGATGGTGGCGGTAGTGGGTTACTGACTTCCCATTGGACAATGCTCATTGCCAACCAGCTAAATAAATATAACTCTCCCATGCATATTCTATAAGGTGGACAGTCTGTAGATGTTTAAAATGGAAAAGCTCAAGACAGAGTATAATGTTTAAGTATGGCAAATTCAATTTGAAAACAAGTTTATTGAACATTCTATAAAACATATACAAGATGTATTTAATAGAAACATAGAATTTGATGGCAGATAAGAACCATTCGGCCCATCTAGTCTTCCCAGTTTCCTACTGTAAAAACCTCAAACGTCTTTTGGTCCTTGGTCTTTTCTTACGTTAAGGACAACCTTATGCCTATGCCACGCATGCTTAAATTCTGTCACTGTATTAACTTCTGCCACTTCTGCTTGTAGACTATTCCACTTATCTACTACCCGCTCAGTGAAGTAAAACTTTCTTACATTACATCTAAACCTGTGTCCCTCTAGTTTTAGACTATGGCCTTGTGTCCTAACATTTTTACTCCTTTGAAATGTACTTCCATCCTGCACTTTGTTGAATCTCTTCATGTATTTGAAAGTTTCAATCATAAGCCCTCTCTCTCTTCTCTCCTCCAAGCTATACGTGTTCAGATCCTTTAGTCTATCCTGATATTTATTTTCCTGTAAACCAGTCCTCATTTTAGTAGCCCTTCTTTGAATTTTCTCTAGAGTATCTATATCATTCTGGAGATGGGGTCTCCAGTACTGTACACAATACTCTAGGTGAGGTCTAACTAGAGATCTGTAGAGTGGCATGACTACTTCCCTTTTTCTGATACTAATGACCCTAGCTATACAACCCAGTACCCTGCTTGCATTCCCCACCGCTTTATTACATTGCCTGCCTAACTTTAAGTCATTAGAAATAATTACTCCTAAATCCCTTTCCTCTGTTGTCTCTGACAGCACAGTACCCTTAATAGTATATTTTTCCTTTGGATTTTTATGTCCCAATTGCATTATTTTACATTTATCAAAGTTAAACTGCATCTGTCACACTCTCGTCCATTCGTCTAATTTACCTAAATAATTTGCCTTTTGGCTTATTCCCCCCTGGAATGTCTACCCTATTGCAGATCTTGGTATCATCTGTAAAAAGGCATATCTTTCCTTGAAGACATTTTGCAATATCACTAATCTATGTTTAATACTAAATATTTTATAGGAAGTTAAAAATTCACAATAATTATAGTACTGTGTAGTACTTAAAATCCTAGATTTATGGCATCAAATAATAAAAGGCACAGATTATCCAATAATTAATGTCAGTTCCTCCTTTCCCTAAAAAAAACAGGTAAAGATTATTATTCAATTTTTGGTTTGTTCCCATCGCCTCTGTATGTTATCTGCTTACTTCAAATATGCACATATTTCCTTCTTTATTAATAACTTTCAGACTGAAGCTCTCTGCTGGTGAGATATATTTCACTCACCACTTGTTCCCGCGTCCCTTTGGTCCATTCCTGGTCTTTTGGTCCTTGATGAGTTGTCCTCCAATACAACGCATATCGAAACCATATTGTCTTTTCCTCAGGGATAATTTTTAGTAGAAGTGGTTTCCTGTGGACCAGTTGGGCCTATTTGTATACTCTGTCCTGTCCCTCTTACTCTCAGAAGGCACATCATCAAAGCAATTCATGTCTTTTAAGCATTTTTACTATGGGATTGTCATAACAATGAATTTATAGATTTTGGACAAGTTCTTTTATAAATTATAGTAATGCTTGCCTGTTATCGATATTCCAGTGACGTATTTGGAAGTAGTATTTGAAGTTATCTATCACTCTATTAAAAAAAATATGTACTGCCAAGACTGATGACCCCAATTTACATGTATAGTATTTCAAAATGTTATTAATATTCCACTAAAAATATATACATGCAACTTATCACTCTATTAAAAGCAAATATATGTTACAGTAACTGATTACTCTAAACACACTTATAGGGGAACTACCAACCCGCAATAAATTCACATTATTCAATTCTTCATCTGGCGACTAGCTGCTTAGTAGCGCTAGTCGCCAGAAATATTACCCGGTTTAAAAGATATTCCACTTTTTCGGCGGCTCACAGTAGCAGGAAGCACGGACATCTCGTCATAGTGACGTCCGTGCGCCTGCGCTGTCAGTCCCTTTTGGAGCCACGTGGAAGGACGTCACTATGACGAGATGTCCGTGCTTCCTGCTACTGTGAGCCGCCGAAAAAGTGGAATATCTTGTAAACCGGGTAATATTTCTGGCGACTAGCGCTACTAAGCAGCTAGTCACCAGATGAAGAATTGAATAATGTGAACTTATTGCGGGGTGGTAGTTCCCCTTTAAAGATGAAAGATAATATATTAATACCTAGGAATTGTTCATCATTTATCATGGATTCACTATTATATTTTTTTATAAGATCACTACTATAAGAAATGTTTTGTTGGTTAAGTGATATATAAAAAAACATATTAAAAATCAATCCTCTTATCCTGAATATAAGTGATCATAGATATTTATCTATTAATAGAGACATTTGGATTTTTCCAATGAAAAAGACAGGTGGAACTTGTTGTAGGTATTCACTTACATGCTGAAGTTGGAGATCCCATTTAAAATGTACGTAGAATTATACAAGAACTGAGGTATCAAATCGCAGATGCCAGAAGACCACACATGGTTAAAAATATCACAAGGCCATCTCTTTATTCAGTCCTATAAACTGGTTTATTTCCAGATTAAAAATCTAATATGTTTAACATTGAGTCAGTCTATTGAGTTGTTCTCCTCCTCTAGCTTCTGGTGATATGCAATGTATTATTTTTAAATTTGATGGTTCATTTGCTGAATTTTTGCATTAATATAGTAAGTTATTAAGGGACTTTTTCCAGTTCCTTATGAAAAAGGGCAAAACTCGGTAGATATTCCATCCAGCAATGGGTGCTTGTTTTTCTCTGTATTCAATAATTTACTGATACAGGAATAAAATCCCTCCATTTCCAGTCTGTTATTCCCTTATTGGCTACACAATATAGTTTCCACCACATTTCCATATATGGACAATATACCACACAATGTGTGATGTGTAGAGACCTATTGCCATTGTCTATCATATGGAGAATGGTTGTCTGCTTGTGTTACTGTTAATGTGGATGTCAGTGCCACAGAGAACCCTTAGGTCAAAGGGCAACACTCGAGATATTACTGCTAGCCTGGCTCCGGATTCTAGTAAAAGACAAGGCCTAAGATAATGATGTCACCATCATTCTGGGCTGGCGGGTTGGTGGGGGGCTGCCTAAACATGCATTTCAGTGAGGGATTTTGGGGCATGTTGTTAGAAAGAGACAAAATGACGGAACCTGATTTCTTGGAAGGTTTAACAATGTAAATGTGGCATCTTGTGGTGCTAGTGCTTCCTCAGCAATAAGACTAGAAGAACCACCATCACCTGTCCCTTATAACAGTCTATGGGGACAATGACCCCCATTCTACTCCTATTAACACTACTGCTACCCATGGACCTCTTAGATACAACAGCATGATCCTGAGACATTTGATGCCCAGACATTAGCAAACATCATAATGTAACTACTGGTAGTGCTGCCCATTTCCCATTTGAAGATTTCTCACCCATTCTTTATTTACTTGAGCTAAGAAAGATTTCACTGTTTTCATCATCATCATCATCACCATCATCATCAGTAGCAGCAGCACCACCACTAGACCCTTCCTCCCTTGGTGGAGAAAAACTTGGTGCCCCTGGTTTCACATTCACAGATGCAGCAGGCATAGGCAACTGCAACACTGCGCTGCTACTGTACACAGCCACCTGGGGAAAACAGTCCTTTTTAGAATCATCCCCAAGGTCCCCGAGGATGTGGTGGGAACAATGTTATTTGCTGGTTTGGGCTTCCTGCTACTTCTGCTGCTACTGTTGTTGTATGTACTGTTATTTTCAACTGTGCATTTCTCCACTTCAGCAACAACAGCCCTCCAACTTCTCTTTCTCATTTTAAACAGAGTCCAGCAAACAACAGCAGTAACACAGGTGGTCACTATTAGCCTTCTAAAGTATTTTTCTTTCTCTCTTTCTCATTGTCTCTGTCTCTCTTCTCTCTCTCTCCTTTCTCCCCTCTCTTTCTCTCTCTCCTTTCTCCCCTCTCTTTTTCTCTCTCTGACTAAAATCTCACAGCACTGCAGGAAATTATGGGTTCTTATAATATTGCAGAGGCAATTATCATGACCCTAAAAAGTACTGATGGAGCTTGCCAAGTTCTCAATCGAGTTTAATTGATGTAAATTTTAATGGATTTTCTGTCTGTGGGAATTTCAGCAAAAAAATAGATAACTATTGTTTATTCCATTAAATTTTCCACAAACGAATATGGGATCATTCACCCATTCCTACAAACACAGTTTAGTAAACTGACATAAAGAAGGCATAGCAACAAACTGCCGATTACATTACCGGTCATTGCGTGGAATTGGAGTGAGATATTCTCCACAGTGTTCTGTAGAAAACCATTGTTTAGTTCTTTGTTTGAGAAAGATTCAGTGCATGGCTAGGATCTGCAAGCCAGCAGGGCTGATTATATAGCTGACTCAAAAATGTCTCCAAAGGTCATCATGAATTGTTAATATATAAAGCAATTGATTATAGAGGAAATCTGCTAGCTGTTAACCTGATGATACTTATTGTATAAAAAGGCTTGGATTAAAAGATAAATTGTGAATAAATGTAATTTTTTATTTTCCTTGTTACAATTTCCAAAATTTTGAATAATGCCTTCTGGTGTTACAGTTTTTTTTAATTCCTAGCCTGTGAATTAAAACTGCATCTTAAAGGGAAAGTAACATTTCTAATGATACATATATATGTGTGACAGAGAGAGATAGCAAGACATAGAGAGACCTGTATACAAAAAACAACAGTGGAGCAATTCTGCAGCAAACAAACAGAACCAATTCTCCATATTTCCAGCTATTTCAATGGATTGTTAACCCCTTGGAAGCTAGACAGGTGTATGTGTGAGTGTGTGTATGTATGGGTTTGTGTGTATGCGTGAATATGTGTAGTTTTGTGTGTGTGTGTGAATCTGTGTAGTTTTGTGTGTGTATGGGTTTTGTATATGATTTGTGTGTGTGTGTATGGGCTTTGTGTATGATTTGTGTTGGTATGGGTTTTGTGTTTGAATTTGTGTGGGTATGGGTTTTGTGTTTGGATTTGTGTGTGTATGGGTTTGTGTATGATTTCTATGTATGGGTTTGTGTGTGGTGGATTTGTGTGCGTATGGGTTTGTGTGTGGTAGATTTGTGTGTGTATGGGTTTTTGTGTGGTGGATTTGTGTATGTGTATGGGTTTGTGTGTGGTGGATTTGAGTGTGTGTGTGTGTATGAGTTCGGGGGGTTTGTGTGCATTTGTGTTCATGGGTTTGAGTGCATGTGTCTGGGTGCATGTATAGGTTTGTTTGAGTGTGGCTTTGTGCACAAGTGTGCATGGGTTTGTGTGTGTATGGGTTAGTGTATGATGGATTTTTGTGTGTCTGCGTGTGTGTGTGTCTTCTACAGAGTTTTTGTGTGTGTGGGTTTGTGCATTTTTGTGTGTATGAGATTGTGTGTGTGTGTATTTGTTTGCATGCATGTGTGGGTCCATGGGTTTGTATGGAGGGGTTGTCATTATTTATGGGTTTGTGTGTGTGCATGGATTTTTGTGTGTTTATCTGTGTTTGTGTGGGGTTGTATGTGTGTGCATGTGTTTGTGGATGTGTGTGTATGGGTTTCAGTTTTTATTTGTGGGTTTGTGTGTGTGGGATTGTGTGAGTATATCTGCATGCGTTCGGGTAAAATAGTATTTTTGTACAATGGAATTTCTAACTTTTTTGTTTTCACAATACCAATTGTTAGCATCACGTATGATTAATTCAAAATCTTTTCCCCAGATTTTCATAAACATAATTTAGCATCACATATATGAGCATTTCTTATGTAATGCTTTGGCATGCATTTGTGACAACTGTATAAACATCAGCAGCAGCAGACATTGTCAATCCACTGCAGGATGAAGGCCTCATCAGCAAGCTTCCGTCTTGTGCTTTTTGTTGACACTATACCAACAACTTTGATAATGTCATTAGTGATGAGCGAGCACCCCAATGCTCGGGTGTTCGGGTGCTCTGACCGAACGCCCCCGGAGGCTCGAGTGCTCGGCCGAGCACCCGAGCCCCATTGAAGTCAATGGGAGGACTCAAGCACTACACCAGGCACCCCCTGCTCTGATGAGGGGAGGGTGCCTGGTCCATAGGAAAAGGGCAGAAAATGATGGAAACACCACAGAAATGGTTCAGGGACAGCATAGGGAGGATGTCTGGATGCATCTTGGACTCCAACATCGCTGCTGGGAACGATCTTTCGCCCGTAGTACGCCATTTTTACAGACTGACCGTAAAACACACAAAAAGGCAGATAAAAACGACTTTAGGCGAAAAATTGTTACCAAACAGTATTTGCTGTATATTTACTTGTATATCATCTGCAAATTCTCCCAAAAATTTCCTCGATTTTTCTGAACTGAGGCCATGATTAAGAGGGAAACGTGCGCAGAGGCAAATTCTCCCAAAAATTTCCTTGATTTTTCTGAACTGAGGCCATGATTAAGAGGGAAACGTGCGCAGAGGCAAATTCTCCCAAAAATTTCCTTGATTTTTCTGAACTGAGGCCATGATTAAGAGGGAAACGTGCGCAGAGGCAAATTCTCCCAAAAATTTCCTTGATTTTTCTGAACTGAGGCCATGATTAAGAGGGAAACGTGCGCAGAGGCAAATTCTCCCAAAAATGTCCTTGATTTTTCTGAACTGAGGCCATGATTAAGAGGGAAACGTGCGCAAAGGCAAATTCTCCCAAAAATGTCCTCGATTTTTCTGAACTGGGGCCATGATTAAGAGGGAAACGTGCGCTGAGCCGACCATCCAAAACATATTGGGTGAGGGTCTGCTGCGGAGCTGACCATCCTAAACATTATATGCGAAGGCCCGCTAGTGAGCTGACGCTATAAAACATTATATGAGAGGGCCCGCTAGAGAGCTGACCCAATAAAACATTATATGAGAAGGCCCGCTGGTGAGCTAACCTATACAAAAATTGTCAAACTGCGCCCGCTGGTGAGCTGGCCCTACATAAAAATTATATCACAGGGCCCGCTGGTGAGCTGGCCCTAAATAAAAATTATATCCCAGGGTATATGGAAGAGAGTCAACCATATACCCGTTTTTTGGGTGGAAGGGGTGAATGGGAATACAGAGTATTCCCATCATTGTAAATAACATATATAAAGTCACTTTATGTTCCTCCGGGGCTTTCCTCCAGTGGAGTGGAGAAGTCAGGGGAAATCCAGGCCTTGTTCATTTTTATAAGTGTCAACCTATCAGCATTTTCGGTGGAAAGGCGGATACGCTTATCTGTTATGATGCCACCAGCAGCACTAAATACCCGCTCAGACAGAACGCTGGCGGCAGGGCAGGCCAGCACCTCCAAGGCGTAGAGTGCCAGTTCATACCACGTGTCCAGCTTGGACACCCAGTAGTTGTAAGGCACAGAGGGATCATTGAGGACGCTGACACGGTCTGCTACGTACTCCTTCACCATCTTCCAAAACTTTTCCCTCCTTGTGACACTAGGCTGCGCATCAGGGTGAGGGTGCTGGCGGGGTGTCATGAAGGTGTCCCACGCCTTGGAGAGTGTTGCCCTGCCTTTGTCGGAACTGCTGTGTGCTCCCCTTTTCTCCCCTTCTCGGTTGGCCAAGGTAGCACGTACTCTGCCGCCAGCGTTGTCAGATGGAAAATTTTGGAGCAATTTTTCGACAAGAACCTTCTGGTATTGCACCATTTTGCTTGTCCTCTCCACCGGAGGAATGAGAGATGAGAAATTCTCTTTGTAGCGGGGGTCCAGAAGGGTGAACACCCAGTAATCCGTGTTGTCTAAAATGCGTATAACGCGTGGGTCACGGGAAAGGCAGCCTAACATAAAGTCAGCCATGTGTGCCAGAGTACCAACAGGCAAGATTTCGCTGTCCTCACCAGGAGGATGACTCTCAATCTCCTCATCCTCTTCCTCCTCTTCTGCCCACCCACGCTGAAGAGATGGAACTAAAGTTCCATGGCTACCCTCTGTAGCGGAGGCAACCGTGTCTTCCTCCTCCTCCTCCTCCTCCTCCAATTGTCGCTGAGAAGACGAAGTGAGGGTGCTCTGGCTATCACCTTGTGTAAGCTCTTCCTCCCCCATTTCCACCTCTTCCACATGCAAAGCGTCGGTTTTAATTGTGAGCAGCGAGCGTTTCAGTAGACACAGAAGTGGGATGGTTACACTGATAATAGCGTTATCGCCGCTCACCATCTGTGTCGATTCCTCAAAATTGCGTAAAACCTCACAGAGGTCTGACATCCATTCCCACTCCTCACTTCTGATTAGAGGAAGTTGAACGGAGAGGCGACGACCGTGTAACAGCTGGTACTCCACTACTGCCCTCTGCTGCTCACAAAGCCGGGCCAACATGTGGAAGGTGGAGTTCCAGCGCGTGCTCACGTCACACAGCAGCCGGTGAGCTGGCAATTGTAAGCGCTGCTGCAGCTTCAACAGGCCGGCTGAAGCTGTAGATGACTTACGGAAATGTGCACACACGCGGCGCACCTTGGTCAAGAGATCATGCAAATTGGGGTAGGTTTTTAGAAATCGCTGAACCACTAAATTAAATACATGCGCTAGGCATGGTACGTGTGTGAGCTTGCCGAGCTCCAAAGCCGCCACCAAGTTACGCCCATTATCACACACAACCATGCCTGGTTGCAGGTTGAGTGGCGAGAGCCACTGCTCGGTCTGGTGACTAATCCCCTGCAACAGCTCTGAGGCCATGTGCTGTTTGTCCCCAAGGCAGATCAGCTTCAGCACGGCCTGTTGACGCTTCCCCACTGCAGTGCTACACTGCTTCCAGCTACCGGCTGATGGGTGAGTGGCGCTGCGCGCAGAGAATTCGGAGGTGGAAACGGAGGAGGAGGAGCCAATAACGTAGGTGCTGGCGGAAACCCTGATGGAGGTAGGGCCCGCAATCCTCGGCGTGGGTAGCACCTGTGCCATCCCAGGGTCCGAGTCGCTCCCAGCCTCCACGACATTCACCCAGTGTGCCGTCAGGGAAATGTAGCGTCCCTGGCCACAAGCACTTGTCCATGTGTCAGTCGTTAAGTGGACCTTCCCAGTAACTGCGTTGGTCAGGGCACGGGTGATGTTACGGGACACATGGTGGTGTAAGGCGGGGACGGCACACCGGGAAAAGTAGTGGCGGCTGGGGACTGCGTACCGAGGGACAGCTGCTGCCATCAGGCTGCGGAAGGACTCAGTCTCCACAAGCCTAAATGGCAGCATTTCGATGGCCAGTAATTTGGAAAGGTGTGAGGTTAGTGCTATGGCCTGTGGGTGGGTGGCTGGGTATTTTCGCTTGCGCTCAAATGCCTGGGGTAACGACATTTGGACGCTGTGCTGGGACAGGGAAGTGGATGTGGTCGCTGATGGTGCTTCAGATGGTACAGGTGCAGGGCGGGAGGTATGCGGGCCTGCGCCTTCGACAGGCGATTGGCCGGCACCGAAAACAGGGGAAGAGGAGGCAGTGGTGTGGCCTGCAGACACAGATGGGCGATCCAGGCGTTCCTCCCACTTATTACGGTGCTTGGATGCCATGTGTCGGACCATGCTGGTGGTGGTGAGGTTTCTAGTGTTCATGCCTCGACTCATTCTGGTGTGGCACAGGTTGCAAACTACAATTCTTTTGTCGTCCGCACTTTCCTTAAAAAAACGCCATACCGCGGAACACCTAGCCCTTGGCAAGGGAGATTTACGCAAGGGGGTGCTCCGTGGAACATTTGCGGGCCGGTTTGTTGCGGTCCGCCTTCTTTCTGTAGCCACACCACTGCCTCTTCCAGCCTGTTGCGGTGCTGCAGATGGCTCACCCTCAGGACTGCCGTCATCGCTCGGCTCTACACCTTCCCAGGTGGGGTCAGTCACCTCATCGTCCACCAAGTCCTCCTCCACTTCCTCACTCTGATCATCCTCCTCATGTCTTGATCCCACCACATACTCAGTCATTGACAACTGTATATCATCCTCCTCATCAAGGTCTTGAGACAGTAATAGTGGTTGATTTAATGGCAACTGTGTCTCATCATCATCATCATCCACTTCCTTTGACCTTAAATGCCGTTCACCTCTGTCATCTTCTTGTGATTGGGTACCCTCTAGAGGTTGTGAATCAGGGCACAAGATGTCATGTTCCTCTGCAAGCGTGCTTGGAGAGAGGTTCAAATTAAGGATTGGTGATGAGACGAGCTCCTCACTATATCCCAGTGTGGGATCACTTCTTTGACCAGATCCTCTATGGTGGGAGGAAGGATGATCAGAGTGAGGATTATGTTGACCAGATTCTTGGCTACTGAGAGTGGACTTGGTGGAAGACAGGGTGGTGCTTAACCGACTGGAAGCAGTATCAGCTGACATCCAACCGACCACCTGTTCGCAGTGGTCGGACCTCAAGAGTGATGTCCTGCGACGCCCTGTAAAATGAGACATGAAGCTAGGTATGGTGGATGTCTTTCTGTCTTGTGCTCTGGCACCAGGCGCAGTTTCTACGCGTCCTGACCCGCGCCCTGAACTATCAGGATCACGTCCACTTCCCCGTCCCTTTTTACCCGCCTTCTTCATATTACACGGAATATGTGCTGCAAATCTGCAACTTTG
This sequence comes from Rhinophrynus dorsalis, assembly GCA_037306005.1. Classification (NCBI taxonomy): domain Eukaryota; kingdom Metazoa; phylum Chordata; class Amphibia; order Anura; family Rhinophrynidae; genus Rhinophrynus; species Rhinophrynus dorsalis. Next base: position 55,588,194 of record CM074718.1, read on the forward strand.
CACAGTAAACAGAATGTGCTTCTTAACTGCGGCTACGCACAGTGAATGGAATATGTGACTTTGATATTTTACAGTTTGAACACTTAACAGAATGTTTTCCTATTCTGAAACTTTGCACAGTAAACAGAATGTGCTTCTTAACTGCGGCTACGCACAGTGAATGGAATATGTGACTTTGATATTTTACAGTTTGAACACTTAACAGAATGTTTTCCTATTCTGAAACTTTGCACAGTAAACAGAATTTGCTTCTTAACTGCGGCTACGCACAGTGAATGGAATATGTGACTTTGATATTTTACAGTTTGAACACTTAACAGAATGTTTTCCTATTCTGAAACTTTGCACAGTAAACAGAATTTGCTTCTTAACTGCGGCTACGCACAGTGAATGGAATATGTGACTTTGATATTTTACAGTTTGAACACTTAACAGAATGTTTTCCTATTCTGAAACTTTGCACAGTAAACAGAATTTGCTTCTTAACTGCGGCTACGCACAGTGAATGGAATATGTGACTTTGATATTTTACAGTTTGAACACTTAACAGAATGTTCTCCTATTCTGAAACTTTGCACAGTAAACAGAATGTGCTGCTAATCTGCAACTTTGCACACTAAACAGAATGTGCTCTAATCTGCAACTTTGCACACTAAAAAGAATGTGCTGCTAATCTGCAACTTTGCACACTGAACAGAATGTGCTCTAATCTGCAACTTTGCACACTAAACAGAATGTGCTGCTAATCTGTGGCTAGGCACAGTGAACAGAATATATGAAGATTTTTTTTTTTTTTTCTCTGCCCCCCCACACAAAATAAACTGCTGCCCCCACACACAGTAGTCCTAAAAAGGACTTTTGGGTCTTTTTTTTTTTTCACAATTGCTTTTCTTCTCCCTACACTGACTTTCCCTTCCTATCCTCATCTCTCCCTGGCTAAGACTGAGCCGAACTCGCTGGTCAGGTGCTATACAGCACCCGATCACGGGTTCTGGCCAGCCAATCAGTGTAATGCCAGCAGCCAACATGGCTGCTGGCATTACACTGATGTCAGAGCCTCCCTGCACGTTTATTGGCTGCGCAGCAGCCGCGAAACGTGCGGGGAGGAGACCCGAACATGGCGGGCGAGCACATGTGGTACTCGTACTAGTACCGCCATGTGCCGAGCAGAGCGATGCTCGAGCCGAACCGAGCTTCGGCCGAGCATGCTCGCTCAACACTAAATGTCATCTATCAATTAAGTCTTTGGTTTTTTTCTTGGGCATTTAGTATAGAATGAAATACATTTCAAAATGAATTATCTATTATCATGTCTTCTTGCTATGTAGTCTGCTCATTTCCATTTTAGGAGCTTTACTCTTTAATGATGTCATAAATCTTTGTGTGATGACAAATCCATGCACACATTTCTTTGGTCTCTTTTTGTTATGGTCAGAAGTTGATGCTCCATTCTTCACTGTGTAATTTACATCCAATCCCCATGTTTCACAACTACACATAAGAACTGGGAGGACACACATTGGTCAAAAACCTTCCACTTGAGGAAGAGTGGTAAATTTGTCTTAAAGACATACTGCAAGTTTTCCAAATACTTGCCATCCAAATGTTATATGTTGCTCCATTTCCATCATGGTGTTTCCATCTGTTGACACTTCCTGTACAAAATAAACATACTTGTCCACTTCTTTTAGTTTTTGTCCATCTACTTATTATGTTAAATTTGTTAAACATGACTTGCATTTTGTTAATATTCATCTTCAGACCAAAATGTTTGCTTTCCTGTTACAGCTCTTTAATGCGTTCTTGCAGTTCTTCAGGACTACTGACAAAGATTATTATATTGCCTGCAAAACGTAAGTGATGTAGATAGTCTCCATTGATCTTATATCCTTTTTTTGTATATATTAATACTTAGATGCTACAAATGTCCCAAATGCATGTCAAAGCAATACATAAGAATATCTTAAGCATATAGGGCCTTAAATCAGTGAAACAGCAGTTTTCTAAAGATGGGGAGTAGATTTTTCAGCTTAATTCCTTGGATGTTAAGCAAATCGATGCATTTATTAATGCCACATGAAACATGAACAACAACATTAGATATCCTTGAATTATTCTTTTGATCTGCTGTGCTGTCTATACTGAACATAAAAGCTGCTGGACACAGGTTGCTGATTCCAAATACATGTACGGCAACTTCCCTGCTTTCAATGTCACAGGGAAGTGCCAGCACTGAAGATACTCATTCCAACCTATGGGGGCCAACCGTGGAGATCATTCATACTGACAATGTTGTGATGTTCATCTCAACAACCATTCAAAGATGTGTTCAGGTTGGCATCATCTAAGACTTGCCATAAGGCTCAGTTTTCCCAGGACAATCCCAATAGCGTCCTGGGTAAAGCCGACTAAGACTATTTAAGATCCCAGATCCAACTTGTGAGCATACATTGCTGTGGTTACCTGTCAGCCAGTTACAGCACTTACAAATAGAGAGGATGCTCAGACACAGTGCTTCAGAGAATGTGAGAGAGAATGTATACTGCAGCAGCCACCATGTACAACCATGCACTCAGACCCAAGGGACTTGTCCCAGTGAGGGATAAACTCAGATCTACTGGGTATCCATTGCCTCACTGCATTACCAGTGGTGTTTGTGATCAGGCTTGCACACTGCTATTTGTGTACAGGCAGGCAGCTTTGTACCTTATACAACACTAGGATCAATAAAGACAATCTGAACGTTAGGGTTATTATGATTTATCTTGTGTATACCTTAAGAAATATGATTTGAAGGATGTGACATTTAAAAAACAATTGCTCCCTGAGGCCAATGCTTCATCTTCATTCGGGGATTTTTGAAAGCAGCCTCCGAGTACTGAACACAATTCATAGGAAGAAGCATGTCGCTCCACAGTAAGATGGTGAAGAGTGTAAGGTAAGTCCCCTCTTCCTTGTCACAGTTACAAGCAATCATCAGAATTATGAAGACTTGGGAAATAGATTGGCTCTTTCTCCTGCTAATGGAGTCAGTCAGTATACTCAGCAGTATCTCATCATGTATAGTGTCATTAGTGCATTACTAGAGTTAAGCCCTGGATGAGGCTTTTAACCCCTTGAATGAAAGAGAGGTCTCCAAAACATTGAGTGGTGTTTAAAATCCCTATTTAAATCAATGGAAATTCTCATTTGTCCCTATGGTAGAGCTGGTACTGTCCATAATTACACCTATTTGTCTTAATGCGGATTCTACTAGGACAAAATCAATATAGCATGTTAACCCTCTGAGAGTTGGATACCACTCTGGGACTTAGAGGGTTAAAGGAAGTACATTAATCAGATCTGAGTTTTTGCTTTTCTGTCTATGGCAATACAAGAAGCTTATTGGAGTGTCTGTATCCTGGTGCTGTTATCAGATCAAACCCCTTCCAGCCATCTCAGTTTATGCTGCTCCTTCATATTGCCTTCAGTGGGGTTAGCTATTAATCATCAATGGGTACTTAAAGGGATAGTCATACTTTGATTTAAAAATGTCTAATATTGTAGCTATTAACTACATTTTATAGTTTTTGTGTTCGTAGCATTTAAAGTTCCCCTCTCTCTACCCTTTCTCATACCTCAGCGCTACAGCTGACAGAGCCAGATCCTGGTCCCAGCGGAGGCTCTTCAGCAGAGAATAAATTGCGACTTTATGAAGAAATAATTCATTGGAACAGTCTACAAAGTGTGCCTGTTCCAATTAAGTATTTCTTCATAAATGTTACAATTTAGGCTCTGCTGGAGAGCCTCCGCCGGTCCCAGGACCAGGATCTGGCTCTTTCAGCTGGAGCGCTGAGGTATGAGAAAGGGGAGAGAGGGGGGAATGAGGGGGGGACTTTAAATGCTACGAACGCAAAAACTATAAAGTTTTGAGAAATGGGAAGTAGCTTATTCTACTTCTATAGTTAATAGCTACAATAGTAAACATTTTTAAATCAAGGAATTACTATCCCTTTAAGGGAAGGAAAGCACTGTACTCTGTATTGAAGCCTTATGTAGTCTCTATGTCCCCCTTAAAGGGATAGTAATACTTAAGTATTACTAATCCCTATAGTAAAGTCCTATTAAAAATAAAGGTATTGCCCCCAGTGTTATAAAGGTTTGAGAGATAATCACTCCTAAAGTCCCTCTCCCTCCCCCTTCCCCGTAGTCAGCGTTCTAGCCTGTCGTACCACTTTAAGGCGGCTCTCCAGCACAGCCGTGATCACGTTAATAATAAAAAAGAAAACTTTCACTGAAATGGTCTTCTACGTGTGCTTGGTTTGCAAGCACACATAGAAGACCGTTTTAGTGAAAGATTTTTTTTTTATTAACGCGATGGCGGCTCTGCTGCAGAGCCACCTAATGATCTATGACCGGATTTCCCTTCAGTCAGCTACAACGCTGACTTTGGGGAAGGGGGAGGGAGAGGGAAACTTTAGGAGCGATCATCTCTCAAACCTTTATAACACTGGGGGCAATACATTTATTTTTAATAGGACTTTACTATAGGGATTAGTAATTATTAAGTATAACCATCCCTTTAATCACTTATAGATTGTAAGCTTTCAAGCAGGAAACTCACTTCCACTGTTTCACTTTCCAAAGCATTTGTAATCCCTGTTATTGTCTGAACCCTTAAATTATAAGGAGGAGTATGAGGATTAATAAAGAGGACCCTGGAGAAATTAATGTAATGATGAAAACATCAAAAACTAACCAGGCCTGGATTTACATGTCAGCACCTTCTAGCCGCCCCCCCAAGACAATAGTAGACACCCCTAGCCCTGCTCATGGTAGACAGTAAGAGAGAGGAAAGGGATTCTGCAAAGAAAGGTAGAACGAGAGGGGGTGATAGGATGGGAAAATCGAAGGAAGAGGTGGGATAAATGGAGGAGTGGCGGAGGGAAGAAGGGCAGAAGACAGAAAAAAAGGGAGTCAGTACAGAGGGAGGAAAAATGGTTAAAAGTGGAGATGGGGGTTTAAAATGAATGGAGCCAATAAATCAGACAAAGAAAGGCAAAAAAATTAACATTGGGATCATGATAAAGAGACGATAAAGTGGAGATGACTTGCTTTATCACCTCATGCTCCAGCCTCTCCCATACTTATCTTCCTAGCAGCATCCCCTGGTATTGCAGGCACATTCACATGTTGATCAGCAGGACCCTAGGTTATTGCTGAATACTCCATTTCTGAGCTATGTCATCCAGGGCCAGATTTACATCTCAGGAGCCTGTAGGCACAGAAATCTGAAGCGCCCCCCCCCCATTGGCCATCTCCACTGGACACCTCCACAATGCTCCAAATCTCCACATTACCCCCATATCCATATTGCCCTAACATTGCCCCCCATCAGCTCCAACTTGCCCCATTAGCTCCAACTTGCCTCAATCAGCTCCATCTTGCCCCATCAGCTCCAACTTGCCCTCATCAGCTCCAACTTGCCCTCACATTGCCCCCATCAGCTCCAACTTGCCCCATCAGCTCCAACTTACCCTCACATTGCCCCCATCAGCTCCAACTTGTGCCCATCAGATCCAACTTGCCCTCACATTGCCCCCATCAGCTCCACATTGCCCCCACTTTTCCCCCCAGTATCCATTTCCTACCTCCCTGGCGGTCCAGTGGCAGGAGAGATCTGTGCTTCTGCACAGACCTGTGGCTGCTGTTGCTCCCGCGCGGTCTTCTCTTTAGGAATGCAGAGCGCTGGGAGATGATGTCATCTCCCAGCACTCTGCATTACTAAAGAGCCAACGAGGGAGCAACAGCAGGACCTCACTGGGCAGCAGGTGGCGGGTAGGGTTGATGTCAATGAAAATATATGAAAAAAAATTGATTCTAATGACAGGCACCCTTCTGTGGGGTGCACCTGTAGGCAGATGCCTACTCTGCCTTATGGCAAATCTGGCCCTGATGTCATCATAATATCTGGTGCCCAGTCATGTCAATCAATGTAGGTATATCAGTGCACAAAGAAGCACATTTCTGTAACACACTCTCCTGCATGGAGTAGTACTCACAGTAGCACCTTTTCTGTGTGTACTCATACAATTACATAGGCTGCCATGATAGGACGGCTAGTGGTACTTTGTGATGCAAAGAAGAATATTCAATCAGTCACATGGCTACTGCTGATTCATTGCAAAGCACTGTGTTGGAACGGGTTAAACAAGAAAGGATTATTTTGATGTGGTGAATCTTTTACTATTCTTGCTTTATCGTCCCTATTTTATTCTTTTTTTTGGTTCAGAGCCTCACTCTGGGCTTTGACAAATATCACAGAACACACACTGCTTTTATCAGCTGAAATAGCTGGCCGTGCATGGGATTTCTCCTGGGGTTGCCAGTGTTATGAAACATCCTGTTTCTGCTGCAATCAGTCAATTATACAAAACAAAAAGAATAGAAAGGCAAATCCCCAGCTCTAGACTATGCCCTGCAACACCAGGCTCCCTGTTATCTAATGTTTCTTTGGATTTTCTTGTGCTGTTCTCAGTTCGTCTGACACAACATTTAGTACTTAGATTGCTGTAGGTATATATTTATCATATTATTCTCTTTGTGTTTCTGTATTCTTCCCCAAACCTAAAGCTGCACTGCAATGTTCTCACAGGGAATTATTATTATTATTATTATTACCAATAGTGGAGTGAGGCAATGCATTATTTGCTTACTGCAGAAGAATGAGAAATGGAAACTAGAATAGTATAGTTACATAATATTACCCTTAACCCTTTGAGTGCCAGAGGTGTATGCAATGCATTGCTTCGCAATGCGATGCATACCCCGTCTGGCACTCAAAGTGTTAAAGTGATAGTAATGTTTCACAAAAACAGCAGCTCCAATTAATCTTCATAGTATTTAAGCCATAGAGTGTTATTTAAGTACTGTCAGAGCTGTAGTTCAAGAGTAATTGAAGGATAAAGTATCCCCCTCCTGCCCCTTTTACCTAGTGTAATCCATCTCTTCTCAGATGTGAATCTGGTTGTAAGACCAGACAGATAACAGAAGAGGACAATCTTCTTCCTATGAGAACACTGAAAGCCCTGTCCCCTTGACAAGTTTTTCAGCTTTTTCCCTTATCTTAATTGAAGATTGTCCCTCTCTACAGTCTACCTGGGCACCTCCCTCATGATCTGGCTGAGCAGTGTTACATCAGTAAAAGGGGCGGGAGGGGGACACTTTGTCATTGAATTACTTTGAACTACAACTCTGACAGAATTGAAATAACACTCTCCAAGGTCCAAATATTATGATGATTAATTAGAGCTGCTTTTATTATGAAACATTACTATCCTTTTAAAAACAGCAAAAGAGCCCTGGCTTGGAGCTAAATATTTTTATGATAGGGAAACCAATACTGTATTTCTAAATAATAAGCCTCACACACACACACACACACTTACCTTTCTATAGCCAGAAAAACCTAATGGCCCTGATGAATTTTCACTTGTGCCTTGGGTCAAGAGAGAACTCTTAAGTCAGTCCCGGGAGGGGTTATGCACTAAGGTGCGATAAAGAGGTAATAAAGTTGTGAAAATAGTGTATATCACTTCTCTCCAAATCCTGTGTTATGCCATCTCTCAAGTTAGAGCCATAGCGTAACATAGGACTTGGAGAGTTTATCACACTGGAGAAGTCACCTCCACTTTATCACATCTTAGTGCATCTCCCCCTGGAGGTCACGTCCATGGACAGTTACTAGCAGGACTTCAACTCTGCTCAAAGCACATGATAATCTTAACCCTTTAACCTCTTAATTAAAAAATCAACAGAGTATGGTAGGAATAATACTGTGTAACTGGCACACACACTGTGGAATGTTAACCCATACCAAAGAGGTATTGTTTTACTCAGGAGACCTGTAGCTATCTACTCTGAAATGTAATATTGTTCAAATAGTATGGCATCTATAAAGTAACTGAATTGTAAAAACAACACTTTGTAATAATGCCATCTTCTGTAAACTTTATAGCAATCCAGTCTTGGGGTAGAAACACAAATTACCCCTTTCTGAATTTGGGCATTTGTGTTTCTATTTCAAAAAGGTAAACCATTGTTTTGTTACATGTTTTCATTTGACTTATTTTGTGCCTGAAATGCACACAAAAGGAAAAAAAACAAAACAAAGAAAATGCTGCTTTAAATTTTTCAGTTAATTTTTTTTATTGGATGATTTTTAGTGTTTTGGAAAGGCGAGTTAGAATTACATGCAGAACCTTAAGCATTTATTAGTGGAATACAAAAAGATAGTTTTCCAAAATGTCATTCATTTTATTGGAATGCCATTAAAAAAGTTGGCATTTTGAAAAGATTTTCTTGGTTGTGTTAGAGGATATCCTCAAATCAATGGTACAGTTTGGAGGTGCAGGGCCTGCAAAAATATTATGTATGATGTGTGGGTCTTTCATAGGAAAATTCCTAAAACAGCTTTTTTACGCACCCCTTCAAAGTACTGACGTTTTTTAAAACTGTAATTCCCTACTGTATGCATTAGCTACTGATAATAGGAGGGTATGAGGCTGGGGATTTTTTGGGTCTCCCACACTCACCTCCTAATAGGCAGTAGGCACTAATGTCATATGATTAAGTGATCACCTGGCATTAGTAGTGCCAGTACTATTTTAGTAGAGTATCAATAGTACTGTAATTTAAAGGAATAGTAATAGATGGAAATAAACAAAGCTTATATTCATCTATATATCTTTTGAAGCATGTAGAGTACTGTCAATCGTATCTGAGTTGTAGTTCAAGAGTTATAACGTTAAAAATATCCCCTACCGCCTCAATACTTACATCACACTGTCTCTCATGCTGGTCTAGATGGAGCTCAGCGTGAGAATATCTTCAATGCGTATAAGGAAAATCTTACCCTCCTTCATCAAGGGGGCAGGGATTTCCTTAGGCTGACTACATGAAGACTGTCCCATGCTGAGAGCTGTCCAGTCAAGCGGTGTAACATAGATGAATAGGGCAGGAGGGGGATTCTTTATAATGTTATAACTCTTGAACTACAACTCAGATAGGATTAACATGGCACTGTACATGCTGCAAAAGTTATAAAGATGAATATAAGCTTGGCTTATTTCAATCTATTACTATGCATTTAAAAGAGGGATGACCTATCTTTCAAAGGAGGGTATCAGGGTATTGATATTCTATTAAGGGAGTATGGGGTACTTTAATCTCTCCCATCATCAGTCAAGTATCTATATCTATATCTATATATATCTACATATATATATACTAGTTACAAAGCCCGTATACAGGGGTTGATCCGGAGCGGGGAGCGCCGGATGGCTCATGGCCTGTCTGTGCTCCTGGCTCTGGGGCAGCAGCGGAGGCGCTGGGTGACAGTTTGTCACCCAGCTGCCTCTGCTGCTGCCTCGGAGCTGGGAGCACAGACAGGCTGTCAGCCTTCTGTAGCTCTCCGCTCTGGATCAGCCCATTCTGCGAGTCCCTGTTGTGCATGTGCAGTTACGCACACAGTGAGCGACGCATTCTAGGACTTTACGTTATAGGATTACACAGAGAAGTATGGAGCTGCAAATTGTAAACAGAACAAAAAGAGACTGAAAAATGTGTGTGTACATTGGTCAACAACGGTCTATGATGTAACTGAAATAGTAAAGTGCCTGAAATGGAAATGGGCAGGCCGTATAGTAAGAAGACCTGATGGTAGATGGACCAAATGAATTTTGGAGTGGATTCCACTTGATACTAAATGCTCAAGAAGAAGACTAAAGACAAGATGGGTAGAGGAAATTACCATATTTGCCTGTACACAGTGGCAACAAAGGCACAGGACCAGAGCTGATGGAGGCTTGCTGAGAAGGCCTTCATTCTGCAGTGGATTAGCAACAGCTTTATATATCTATCTATATATATATATATATATATATTTATATATATCATAGATAGAAGAGAAGATGGGCACTCCTAGACAATGTCACCGTAGGTATGCTAATGCATCGGTGCTATGAACCCAAATACATCATTATAAACCAAGAAATGCAGCAATGTCCATGTTGGAAATAAGCACTTGCATGTCTTGCTTGCAGAGTTGAGTTTATTGTCAACTTGTCAACTATATATATATATATATATATATATATGTATATATATATATATATATATATATATATATATATATATATATATATATGTCAACTGAGAAGCACTCACGCTGCAAAAGTCGATTGCCTGGGTGCTATAATTTCAGCCAAAATGCAAAGTATATTCCAATTGAAAAAAGCACTCTCAGGACTTTACTCATGGTGACAATAATGTTTATTATGCAGATCGACGTTTCGGCTACATTATAGTAACCTTCATCAAGGAAGGTTACTATAATGTAGCCGAAACTTATACTATATATATATATATATATATATATATATATATATATATATATATATATATATATATATATATACTAAGTGCTGTGCTGTACCACTTCCCATGAGGTGTGTGGATAGTTTTCTTATACCAATATTCAGACTGGTTGAACCCCACTAAATGGCTTTAATTCATAAAAGCTGCATAATTTTCAACTGGCCCTTTGAAGCTCTATCCAACCTACAGGCTCCCAAATGCATATCCCTTATCAAAGTAGAATGTCTGATTGGACTGGGTCAATGCCCCTCCATCAGAACAGTCCTGCTGAAACATTTTTGTTTGTGTGTTTATGAAAAAAAAACTATGGGGGGAGATATACTAATATCATTCCTCTCTAAAACAGGCACTGGAATCGATTTTAGAGTGCTGTGTTCTGCCGACTCTTATGTACTAATCATTTGCCACTCAAAACTCACCCTTTAACATCCCCTTGTGCCAAAAGGGTGTGCCTTTTCTATGCTCTTTGTTTAAAGTGATAGTAATGTTTCACAAAAAGAGCAGCTCCGATAAATCTTCATAGTATTAGGGCCATGGAGAGTGTTATTTCAATACTGACAGAGTTGTAGTTCAAGAGTAATTGAATGATAAAGTATCCCCCTCCCTTTTACCTAGTGTAAGCCACCTCCCCTCAGATGTGGAATCTGGTCCCTTGACCAGACAACCCAAAGCAAGGGACAATCTCCTTATTATGATCATGAGGAAAACCCTGCCCCCCTTGACAGGCTTTTCATGTTTTTCCTTATGCACACTGAAGATTGCCCCTCTCTGCGATCCATCTGGACAGTCTTGCTGCTCTGAGGTGAGCAGTGTTATATCAGTAAAAGGGGTGGGAGGGGGATACTTTATCATTCAATTACTCTTGAAATACAACTCTGACAGTACTGAGATCACACTCTCTACGGCCCAAACACTATGAAGATTAATTGGAGCTGCTTTTATTGTGAAACATTACTATTCCTTTAACACATCTACTAACTAGGAATAGTTACTTTATTCTATTTTCTTGCAAATGTCCAAAAACGTGGTGCTCGGGGCTTGCTCGCGTTAAAGTCTTAATGGTGGTAGAGTGTATACACCGGTATGTACTAAACAGATCACCCCAAGGTGAAGTTGTATGATTTGGAAGCTAACATCTTGTGTAGAAAATGAGTGAACCTGGTAGATTTGTACATTCCCTGTTGTGAAGTTCCTCGTCTAAGACAATAGGATACTTATTTATACATTTTGAAGCATGAGAACTGATAAGCAATTTATATTCAAATATTTTCCCTTTTTCCATAATAAAACACAATCTACAAAATGTGATTATATTGTGGTAAACACAGCCTGTAATCTCCAAGAAGATCTCATAAACACTGAAACATGATGTGCAAGATTATAATGTTTACTTTAGTTTCACTAGACAAACCAATCTTTATTAAAGCTCTAACGGAGATGATTGATTTTCAGGCAGTGAATCAGCTTATAAAGAGATGCATGTCTCAGCAAGCTTATCTCCAAACATAGACTATAATGATTAATCAATAGATAACAATACAGATGAAAGCAACAAATGCATAGTATTTGTATATGTCTGAGATGCACAATGCATTGTGAAAGCATCATTATTCTGTTTATTCATTTTAAATATAGAACACATCATTTCTACATAATTGGCTAATTATGTATATTTTAGTACCTAATTAAAACTGGAATAATGTAAAATGATCAGAATATGTTTCTGCCCTATTATTATAGAATAACATTTTTCAGATATAGAGGGTATAATTGTGGAATTGATTGAGCTGACTGCATTTTTGATTTGTGTTGTTGGTAACAGGAAAAATACTTCTGGGGTTTGCTGGTATTCTCGTGCAAAGGGTATTGTCATATCTGGGAGCATTGGGAATGGTCTGACCCTGATATCTTTGAAATATTAACTATTAATGTTCCCAGGAATGTAGATAAAGGACAGAGGCGTAACTAGAAGCCTCCGGGCCCTGGTGCAAGAAGCGGACCACATTTGCCTCCCTCGACTACATTGGCCCTCTCCAAAATGCCCCCATCTCCTACCTCACTGGAGTGGCAGGAGCCCAGAGAGGTGTGTTGATCTCCCGCGCGGTCCTCTTCAGCAATGCATAGCGCTGGGAGATGATGTCATCTCCCAGAGCTCTGCATTACTACAGTGCCAGACGGAGATCGTGGGCACCAGGCAGAGGGGTCGCAGGTGGCGGCCGGGCCCCCTGGAGCGATGGGCCCGGTCACGGGTACGACCCCTGCGACCCCTATAGTTACGCCACCGGTAAAGGATAATATATCCATTCTTGCTCTAAGCCAGAGGTGCCCCAGTCAGTCTAGAAGGAACCTTGACATGCCAAAATATTGCAAAATCTCAAAATTGCTCCCTCTGCCTTTCTGGAAGAAATTATTCCAATCTAGAGTCCGAAGAAGCAGTCAATTTTCATAGATCAGAAAGTAGGTCAAACCGATCTGGAGAATGTGCCCTTCACCAGAGATCCTGAGATTTGGGTCAAAAACCAGAGTCTCAAGGTCAGACCCGGAGAGTTTCCATTTATTGGTATACTGGTGTCCTGCATTCTTGGGTTGGGCTGGGCTGCTCAATATGCAAATGCATGAAACAAAAGATGATGATTTTCTATTATTCTTATTTTATTGTGAGGTTATCTGCATTGTTTTTGTTATCAATATCAAATGACTCTCTCCTCTGTAATGGAACGGCATTAGGGAGGTGTATAGTGATATTGCTGAGCAGTGACTAGGGGAGTGAAAAGGCTGCAGTTGTGTTGGGGCCCAGAATCCAAGGAGGCCCATCAAAATATGGGGCCCAGCATCCAGGGGACTCATCATTAGCATACCTGGGAACTTTTGAAGAAGGGCTACCCGGAGGGTAACCCTGTCAGTGCCAACCGGGGAGGAAAATGACGCGATTCGCGTCATAAAAGGGGTGGGGCTTAGTCACAGGGGGGACAAAAAAAACAAACAATTGCAAACTACCTGGGAATGGAGGATAAGAGGGCGGGGAGTGGGAGGAACCAGGCGGGATGCAGCACAAGTGGGCAGAGTTTCTACTTAAACTCTGCCGACCCGGAGATTCACACACTGCCCTGGAGACCCAGTAATTCAGTTTGAAATCCGGAGTCTCCGGGGCAAAACCGGAGAGTTCCCAGGTATGATCATTAGGTTCTAGTTATGCTCCTGCAAAATATTTTTCTGATAAGGGGCCCAAATATTATATATTTTCACTGGGGCCCTCCAATGACTAGTTACAACACTGGCCGATCAAATCACATATTTTTGCATATTCTTAGTGAATATTCACTTCTGTGCTTCTCTAATAGGTAATTGGATTTTACAGACGTTCAGTGGAATTGACTAGAATCCAGTGGGTTAAAGGGACACAAAAACCATAATAAACCCCAATGAATCTTAATCTAGGCACAAATATCCTAATGTCCACTATGAATCAACTGTGTGGAATGACTCCTTACAATGAATCTTTAATAAGTACAAAATTACCTTAAATAAAATGTGAGGGCATAACATTATCCTCCATATCCCTCTATCCTTGTCAGATTGGAGCGTGTTCCAAATAATAATGGTTTCTGGGACCCCTTATTTTGTTGTTTTTTTTTTGTGAAAGGCCACTTTAGTTTCCTACCTTAACAAATTCAATGAAAAAATATGGGTACAGTCACCCTATATTTTTGATCATATATAAAACACCCCATATATATCCCCTTGTGGTTCTCCTAACCCTCATCCCGACAAAGCGCAACATATCCCTCCTTGTGATCCCCATAACCACAATCGTGCCAAAACACAAAATGTTTCCCCTTGTTATCTCCATAACATCCCTCCAGCCAAAGAGCAACATCCGCCCCACCCCCTTTGTTATTCTATAACATCCCTCCGGCCAAAGCACAACATATCATCCCCATCTTGTGATCCCCATAACCCTTCTTCCACCAAAGTAAAACATATTTCCCTTGTTATACCTATAACCATCCATCCACCAAAGTACGAATATTCCCCTTGTTGTCCCCATAACCCCCCACAAGATCCCCGCTACTGCTGTTATCTCCATAACATCTCTCCGGCCAATGCACAACGTGTGCCCCCTTGTCATCCTTATAAATCCCCCCACCTGCTAAAACAAATGAACATCCCCCCCCTTTGTGTACACCCTCCCTTCCTCCAACCCTTCAAGGTCATCCTTTGGTAGGAGGAAGGTTATGCGGGGGTGGGCAATGTTTGTTGGCTAATTTTTAATATGTTTGTGAATGTTTATTAAATAAATTACTGAGTGGATGGGTGCCATATTAATGCATGTCACTTACATGTGTTTAGAAATGGGTTGAATCTACCGCAAACTGGAATTAACCCTTTGAGTGCCAGAGGGGTACAGAACGCATTGCAAAGGCACTCAAAGGGTTAATAAAAAAAAACATATGGAGTCCCACTTCCCCGTATTATTTTGATCCGATCAGGATGGAGAGATAGGGTATAATGTTATCCACTCACATTTTACTATAGGCCATTTTGACCATAAATAAAATGAAAGGTTTTCTCATTAAAATAATTTGCTGGATTGCCTAATACAAGCCGATCTGAGGATGATTTAGGATAGATGAGGTTGATTTATTTAGGGATATATTTACTTTCACCTCAAGATAAGCTTATCTAAATTAATTATTCTATTAAAGTTATCATTAAAACTGTGTTTTTTTCCATTTAAAAAGTTTATAAAAGGAGATATATTAAATGATAAGTGCACCTTTTGACGTAGCAATCATGCACCATACGGTACAAGGTGTATCACGCAGCTTCACTTTAACCCCATCCTGTCTGGTAACCCCTCCTTCCACCTGGTGAACCTAGCAGTGTGGCTTGAGAAAGGTGCAGTCATTTCAGCCGTGATTGACGCATACAGGGAGGGAGAGTGCAGCCGCTCAGGAACATGTCACCAACATGGCCGCGCTCTCCCGCTTCCTGTTGGGGAGAACTGTTGGCAAGAATACATAAGATCCACATGTTATATACATTTTATTGTGATTTTTGTTAGAATTATGATGGGTGAACTCATTAGGAAAGGACATGATTATGGATGATAGATCAACTTTATCTCTTCCTTTACCGGCAGGTTTGCAATGCATTGCACTGCAAACTCATGTGGCAATGGACGGGTTATGAAGGGCATTTGTGTGAGGGGAAGTGTTTCTGGTATCTCCTAGTATGAACTAGGAGCAGGGAAGGTACATTTATCTCCTGCTTTCTCTTTACCTATGACCATCTGTATTGTGCCTGAGCGTAGTAGAATTATAATGATGCCAACTTGTACTCCCACCGCTCCTGCTCAAGCGCAGACAAATGTATGGGGAGAACAGAGACACCATGTTCCTGCAGATTGCTGGTGGATCTCCTTGGTATACAGGTATAAAGTGGGTGCAGCCTGCTTTGCGTATAGGTGCAGGTAAAATGCTTATATATATCCCTTCTGTGTGCTTCCTCTTCTCACAATATTTACCTCCCACAGGTTTGTGAAACTGCTGGATACAGGAGAATCATTACCTGAAAATACACAGGTTTTTATTACCTTAAGCATTATTGTAATTTACATTTGTCTGTGTTTTGAGAAATGTAGTCTATGTGTGGTGGGCGGGTCCATATGATATCAGTTGTGCCATATGTGGGAGTGGTTTATGTGGATGGCAAGGAATTGACAGCACAGATGAAGACATTGGGTGGAGTTGTGTGAAGAATGGGGTGGGAAACAGGCAGAGAGAACCACAAAGTAGGTGGAGAAACAGGTAACACTCTCAGATGGTAGAAGCAGCATTGACCCTGGAGACCCTGTCAAAGAGTTAACAAAAGGGCTTAAAGGGATAGTAATACTTAATATTATCTTTATTTTATTTTGTAGGCATTAAAAAAACATGAAGAACGATATAAGTCTTATCTCTCAAACCTTTATGGTTCAGCCAGATCAGAAGGGAGGTGCCCAGGTAGACTGCAGAGAGGGACAATCTTCAATTAAGATAAGGGAAAAAGCTGAAAAACTTGTTAAGGGGGGAAGGGCTTTCATTCTTTTCATACAAAGAAGATTGTTCCCTGCTGTTATCTGTCTGGTTTTACAACCACATTCATATCTGAGAAGAGGTGGCTTACACTAGGAAAAAGGGGCGGGAGGGGGAAACTTTGCTTGTGAATATCTCTTAAACCATAAAGGTTTGAGATATAAGACTTATGTCATTCTTCATGTTTTTTTAATGCCTACAAAATAAAAAAAAGTTAAAATGAAGTATTACTATCCCTTTAAGTTTCCATTAGTAAAAATATGCAGCTGCTTAAGGCACCAAATCCTGAAGGTAGCGTCAGCCTTGTAGGCCTAGTCCATAGAGTTATAAGTGTGTCCGACACAACCTCCATCTCCTTTCACCTGAAAACTGTTTTTAGTAGGAATTCCAGCAAAATTTCTGCTTTTGCATTTTTGGAATAAACAGGAATTGTAAAATAATTTCAACCAAATGCAACGGCCGTAGTCAAAAGAAAAAGATGAGTTAAGATGGGGAAAAGTAACTGCACAATGGGGGACAATTAAAAACATTCATTGATTTAAATATAGGATTTGACCACTTGAATGTTCATGTGGCCTCCAGTGCATTGTTTCTCAATGTGATGGAGCTCTTTCTAGTATTTGGGGACATAAATCCCTGTTTAAATCAATAGGAATTTGGAGGAATGGTGTATAACCCCTATAGTGCTGATGGCATGCTACAGAATTGATCTAATTAAGTTTTTTTATATCAGCCTCTTTATGTAGAAAGAGATTCCTTGTGGTACACACTCTGTATATCAAGTCTAAAGCATAAACAACTGTACACAAATATTGGGACATACTGGGTAGTATAACCCTCTCACCCTTCACCCTCTCATGATACATTCTCATAAACCCTGTTACCTCCGTTCACCATCGCCACTCACAAATTGCTTTTCGTTAGGCATCCAGCGTTATCTCGGTTCTTCCATAGCCCTCCAGCAGTGTACTCCAGCTCCAGATAGTCACTCTGGGAGAAATGTCTGTCTTCACGGCTACCATACCATCCAGCTGTATTGAGTGTCTCTCCCACCATTCTTCCAACGCGTTTCGATTGCATAACATCTTGCTTCCTCAGGGTCAATCTATACTACTTCCAGGTCCTTAAAAGGCTTTTCACTGGAAATATAACTACCCAGTATCTTAGTAACATAAAAAGTAAACAAATCTCTGTCCTTTGAGCTGCAAGAATGTCCTACTGCCACCAGGCACCCAAACGAGTGGTAATCCTGGCACATCCAACTGTGTTGTGGATTTATGGAGGGAGGGAATCAATGGAACATTGAGCTATATCAAATGACTGATTATGAGTATGTTTGCATTGTCAATTTTTGGTGATGATACTACTTTTTAATACATTTATATAGATTTTGTATTGAATTTGTGTTTTGATTTATGGACTGAGTGCTTATTTAAAACCTACACTTGTTGTTCTTTGGTCTATTAAGGTTATGCACTTTATAGCAAGGAAAGGGTAAATAAAAGGTGAGAGGGAGAAGCCTATATGTAAAATAAGCTTTAAAGGGATAGTAATGTTTCACAATAAAAACAGCTCCAATTAATCTTCATAGTATTTGGACTATGAAGAGTATTATTTCAATACTGTCAGAGAGTAATTGAACAATAAAGTATGCCTCCCACCCTTTTAACTGATGTAACACTGCTCACCTCAGAGCAGCAAGGTGGTGTCCAGGTAGATCGTAGAGAGGCAAAATCTTCAATTAGCATAATGGAAAAACCTGGAAAACCTGTCAAGGGGGGGAAGGGTTTTAATTGTTCTCACAATAAGAAGATTGTCACTTGCTGTGAGCTATCTGGTCTCAAGGCCAGATTCCACATCTGAGGGGAGGTGGCTTACACTAGGTAAAGGGGGTGGAAGGGGAAACTTTATCATTCAATTACTTTTGAACTACAACTCTGACAGTATTGAAATAAAACTCTCTATGGCTCAAATACTATGAATATTAATTGGAGCTGCTGTTTTTGTGAAACATTTCTATCCCTTTAACACTTTGTATAAGGGATGATAACTTTACAATGCTATAAATACTGTTAGAGGGCATTTAATTAGATGTTATTTTCAATGACAAAAATATAGAATAAAGGTTTAATGATACATTTACTTATTGACATACACTGCCGGGTAATAAATACAAAAGGAACAAAGTAAGACAGATGTGGCTTAACATTGAGGTTCACATGGAAACTGGGAGGAATAAGCAGGAGAATCAGCAAACAAGCAATTATATAAACCAAAATTGAAAATGAGAAAAGACTTGTAAAATACGGCAATACAAATCTTAACATTTTTAAACATAAATATGAAAATATGATGGACTACTTAAGACTGAGACAGGTTCATTAATTAGCCAGGATATAGTAATGGCTGGGACTTTAAACACAAGAGGGGAGATTCACTAAGAGGTGATAAAGTGGAGATGACTTCTCCAGTTTATCACTTCTCCAGCAACTTTATTATTCCATGGAGCCTATTCACTAAGATCTCTAAAGTTGAAGAAATCTTAGTGCATAGGCTCCATAGAATAACATAGGAAATGGAGAAGTGATAAACTGGAGAAGTCATCTGCACTTTATCACCTCTTTATCACTGCTAAGTGAATCTCTGCCTATTATTTTCCCCAGTGTATGCAAAGGAAACAACAATGACAGGCTTTGGACAAACAAGTGAAACACAGCATTGTCTCTGCCATGTGCATAGTTAACTGAGGACAAAGTCCAAAGGAGACTTGAATAGGTTAATATGATTAAAGCACTTGGACATGATGACATAGGCCTAAGAGAATTTAGAGAGCTTAATTCAGTAATAGCTAGGCCATTATACTTATACTTAATATTTACTAATTTAGTCTAATAGACACATTATTTAAAAAGGGGACAAGATCTAAACCTGCACATTATAGATCTGTGAGTTTGTCTTTGGTAATGGCTAAGAAGCTGGAAAGTTTACTAAAGGATAGTATTATGTCATGACAAACTATATTATTAGTTAGAGAGAGAGACAGTGAGATCATGTCACACTAAGATACTTGTATTCTATGAAAGGGTGAACGGTAAGGGTATAACTGTGTGTGTGTGTGTGTGTCACACTTTCTATTCCATCAAATTCTTCATTCCCTAGGCATTTATAACCTCTGAACTGGCTATTCTCTTATCTATCTAATCAATCCTTCAACAACTCCATTACTATCTCTTCATCAACTCATTTCCACCTCTGTTTGGGTGATTCACAGTTCTGTTCTCGGGCCACTCCTGTCCTCTCTATACAAAATAACACTTAGTGAACTTATTAAGTAATTCGGACTCAAATATTAATTCTATACAGATGACACCTATCTTTATTTATCCACACCTCAAGTGACTCATGATGTTTATTCCAGAGTCATGGATTTCCTCTCTTCTCTTTTAGATGGATACCCGACAGGCACATGAAACTGTACAAGTCTAAAACATTGCCAAGTAGTGCTCTTCCAGATGACAGTAACTAGCACAGCCAAAAATCAAGTCACTGAAACATGTTGACTAGGTGTGATAATAGAGTGTGCTCTCATTCACTCCTAATATTCACTCTACCGTCTAACATTGCCGCTTTTTCCTATATAAAATAGCAAAAAGACATCCCTTCCTTTGTTTTTCTACAACTAAAACTCTTATGAATGCATTCATTCAGTCCTGCATGGACTGCTCTAAACTTCTTCTCTTTGGTCCTCCTTCCTATCAACTCCATACTCTGCAATCCATACAGAATGCTGCAGCAAAAGTTATCTTAATTCTCTTAGGTTGAGGGCAATGCATTGGATATTTCTTTGGCACTCATAGTGTTAAAGAATCAGAAATATTTTATCAGAGTACCCCCAGTGCTGGGAGTTGCTTTATTCAAAAGTGATTACTGTTCCTACTGACAAAAAGAAGTGGAGCTGCTGCTATCACATTTTATTGAGATAGGAGGAACATGCACTAAGGTGTGATAAAGAGGAGATAACTTCTCCAGTGATACCACTTCTCAAATTCCTATGTTACTCTATGAAGCCTATGCACTAAGATCTCTCAAGTGGGAGTGATCTTAGCGCATAGACTTCATGGAATAATATAGGAACTGGAGAAGTGATCTCACTCGTGAAGTTATCTCCTGTTTATCACACCTTAGTGCATCCCCCCCTGTAGTCAGAGGCTCATCTCTCCCATAGGATGTAATAAAACCACTTCCTGGAAACCAAGTGACACTGTTTTTAACAGGTTAATATAAAAATAGTTTAAACTGTAATAACTTAAGAATGAACCACCAACCAACACTGGGAGAAACATTGTTTTATTCAACAGGAAAAGTCAAACAATCTGTGTTTTTGTTTCCTTTATATAAAAGCCACATTAAGGTAAGAAGGAAGGGAGCATGCTGTGCTAAGGAGGACATTGTATCAGCCATGTTCCACACCAGTGGATGGGCAGCACAAGAACCCTGCGTGAGTCTTCTCTCTGTGCAGCTGTTTCTTTTGTACGACTTCCAAGTTATGTCAAGATTTTAATCCGAACCAGCATTTCTTCCCAGATGAAATTGTGTCATATAAATTGATTTTAGATGAATTGTAGAAAGCATGCACTAAGGCTCAATCGCCAGCATGTGGTAAAGTTAACAGTTAAGGCTACAGGAAAAAAAAATCTTAAATCATCAAACCATGACAGCTGAGATAAGTTATCCACACATAACTGAACATACCTCCCACAGAATTATTTTTATTATTATTTTACGAAGAAACTGACTGAAAAAGCAATCTAAGAAGAATTGGAGAAATTCTAGAGCATCAAACGAAACACTAAGAGACAAATAAACATTTCCATTGATTTAAATAGGACTTTTAATATCATAGAAAGATTCCTAAAGAATTGCCATTGCTTATTCTTCAATGAGAGATGACCAGTAGGAACAGGTGGAAACTGATGTCTGAAAAGTGAGGAAAAACAGCATTTTTTGCCTTCAACAGGAATTGAAGCGAATAGCGCAGTTTTTACAGGGTGGGGTGGGGGGTCTGACTTATTAAAATATGATGATAATAATGTAATTCCCTCCCAAAGAGTTTTCCCCATGTATTCCCTCCATATAAAAGGAGGGTTCGTTTACAGCATTGTCAGTCTGTGCTGAAAGAGAGAGAAAAAGTTGATGCAGCACAGACCCCTCAGCCTTGTCCCACTGTTAGCCACAGAACCACACATATTAACCTCCCAGCCCCCCATCCTGGTCTTCACACACGGATAGCCATAAAACTACACATACTGACTCCCGCCAAGCCTTGTCCCACCGGTAGTCATAGAACCAGACAAACTCAGCCCCAGCCTTGTCCTACCACACTGATACCCATGTAACTGCACATACTGATTCCCCCAAGCCTTGTCCCAATGGTACACAGTATACTGACCTGGCCTTGCCCCTACCATGCAGATAGCCATAGAACTACACATACTGACTCCCGCCAAGCCTTGTCCCACCGGTAGTCATAGAACCAGACAAACTCAGC
The DNA here is from genome assembly GCA_037306005.1 of Rhinophrynus dorsalis. NCBI lineage: Eukaryota > Metazoa > Chordata > Amphibia > Anura > Rhinophrynidae > Rhinophrynus > Rhinophrynus dorsalis. The sequence goes on from CM074718.1 coordinate 55,610,235, forward strand.
CCCAGCCTTGTCCTACCACACTGATACCCATGTAACTGCACATACTGATTACCCCAAGCCTTGTCCCAATGGTACACAGTATACTGACCTGGCCTTGCCCCTACCATGCAGATAGCCATAGAACTACACATACTGACTCCCGCCAAGCCTTGTCCCACCGGTAGTCATAGAACCAGACAAATTCAGCCCCAGCCTTGTCCTACCACACTGACAGCCATGTAACTGCACATACTGACTCTCCCAAGCCTTGTCTCAATGGTAGTCATAGAACCCACATACTGACCCCTGGCCTTGCCCCTACCATGCAGATAGCTATAGAACTACACATACTGACTCCCCCAAGCCTGATCCATAGAAGCACACATACACTGAGTCTGACACCTGCCCATGCCCATGCCCAGCTGGGGGAATTCTCAAAACATAGACAGTATAGGAAGAAAATAGCAACGCTGTCACTTGCAATTTATTGAGGTTAACAAAAAGGCAGAAATGTTATGGGTTTTCTATGAGTGGGTATTTCTACCTAATAAAAACTGAAATTGGGGAGTGTTTTTTCTTTAATAAAATTCTTATGAGAAAATGGTACTTTTCACCCATCCCTCATGGTCAGCTAGATCCACAAATTCTATCAACCAATGAAGTCTGTTGTAGTCAACGGGGACGAACACACACCACACACACATATGTACAGACATATGATGTGTGCGTGATATGTGTGTGTGCGTGTTTTATGTGTACTGTGTGTGATATGTGTGTGTGTGTGTGTGTGTGATATGTGTGTGTAATATGTGTGTGTAATATGTGTGTGTGTGTGTATTTTGCTGGAATTATGGAATTTGCACAGTTTTTTCATCATATTTCTCCGCCTCACATGGGAAATATGATAAATCTTTGAGGAATACCCAATGGCATCCATTAATGATAGAGGAAAAGAGCAAAACAAGAGCTCTTTGCAATGCATTCTGTACCTCTCTGGCACTCAAAGTGTTAAAATGCAATAAATTCATGTAGAATAAATATTACAAATGTGCTGTGAAGACATGCAATGTGTTATCTACTTGCTTCCACGGCAAAGGAAAATAACCATACCTCATTAAAACAACTGAAATGCATAGAGGGCTTATTTTAGACAAGTATAAGAGTAGATTTAACGGTTTCCATTTGTTCTGCAGGCAGAGAAATTGATATGTGAAAACTGCTTATAGTTAGTTGTCTTGGCATAGGCAACAAAACATTTCCTGTGATCACCCAGTGAGTTCTCTTGGTATATGCTTTGTTCCACCTTCCAAAAATATATAACAATGTTTTCCACATACGAGGCATTTACATTCATTCCCATAAAAGAAACAAACTGCACAACACTTACTATAGAAGTCATCTTTACAAATCACGCAGAATATTCTGTAAGCAGCTATTATGGTAATGAGGTAAGAAAACCATGAAAATGCTGTGAAGAACCTCATCTGTATTAGTATTAGCTCTAATTGGCCACTGCTGGGTTCCACAGGTGAAAGCTGTACCCAGATTGGCTGTAACCAATTGGGTAGAAGATTTCAACCAATGGACCTGTCTCTGGCAGGCCAGATAGCTTGATACCTCATTGGAGTGGAGAGAGCTACTCATTGCTATCCAAAGACCTATCAGTAGCTCTTGAGATACTTGTTAGAAACCCCTAATCTAGAATATATTGCACCAGTACAGTTCCTTCACACTTATGTACACAGGTAAATTGGAACAATTCTGAATTGTACTAAGGACATATTCCTGATAATTTAAATAGGGGTTTTAACCCCATGACTGCTAGAGAGGTCTCTAATGCAGAAGGTTTGATCCATAACTACTCCACTTTGCTACTATACATCAGGTCCTCTAGGCCTTATTCACAAAAGAAAGGAGGAGCCACTTGGGAGCAAAGCAAATGCATCATAAGGGAAAAATGCCCATTGATTTAAATGGGGATTTAACCTCCTGAATGCTGGAGAGGTCTCCAATGCATTGTAAACCACAAATACACCTCTATCATTTAAGGGTTTAAAAGCACCTTTTAAGAATATTAGCACATTTTTTGTTCCCTATGTTGTAATTGGTTTTCTGCAGAGTTGGTATTTTTATATTTTGTGCCAGTGGGAGGATATAAATGATGTGATTTGTGTCACAAGCGGGTGGGGCTTAATCATGGATGGGGAGGGGCTTAACAGGCTATTTAATAAAGTGAGCAAGAAGTGAGTGGGACATGGTCAGAACAGGGTGGGGAAGGAGGAGAAGTTGGAGGAACAGGTTGGAGATGGAGGAGAAGTGGAAAGAACAGGGTGGGAAGGAGGAGAAGTGGGAGGAACAGGTTGGAGATGGAGGAGAAGTGGAAAGAACAGGGTGGGAAGGAGGAGAAGTGGGAGGAACAGGTTGGAGAAGGAGAAGAAGTGGAAAGAACAGGGTGGGAAGGAGAAGAAGTGGGAGGAACAGGGTAGGAAAGGTGGGAGAACATGGTGGGGAAGGAGGAGAAGTGGGAGGAATGGATTGGAGAAGGAGGAGAAGTGGAAGGAACAGGTTGGAGAAGGAGGAGAAGTGGGAGGAACAAGGTGGGGAAGGAGGAGAAGTGGGAGGAACAGGGTGGGAAGGAGGGGAAGTGGGAAGAACAAAGCAATGCGTTGCGTACCCCTCTGGCATTCAAAGGGTTAACTTTCGCTGTTTCAGTCTTATGTGAGGTTTCACATTAGACAGCTATGGAGCAGTCTGAAGTACACTTCTATGGAGTTCTTTAAAATACTCTGCCATTGAGAACTTTGGAATATAACTATAAAGTGGAATGTTCTGAAATGCTTCTCTATGGTGAACATACAAATCCATCAACCACACCAACACTCTAAAGTCCCATGTAAGCCAGTGAACTTGAATATGTGCAATCTGGTCACTGCATAGAAGCTATGACAACAAGATTGTTACTGCAAACTCTGACATTACTGGTAGTTGCCCTAGATGCCATGTCAATCCCCACAGAAGTATAACTGATCAGTGAGAACGCTTTTGCTCCATCTCTTACTAGCGGTGTTCTCTCTCTCTGCCCAAAAAGCCTGCCCCTGAATTAAATCAGAACTTCCTCTCTTCGTCACTCACACCAGTGGTTTTACTGTGTTTACTTTACGCACTGATTACGATAGAGTCTTATGACACGTCGTCATATAACTGTCTAAGAAACTCTATGGTAACTTACCATAGACACGAGAGTCTTAGACAGTTATGAGTCACTCAAGTCATAAGACTCTATGGTAATCAATGTGTACAGTAAACACAGTAAAACCACTAGTGTGACTAAAGGAAGTTCCGATTTACTTTACCTTATGAGAAATAAACAAGCCTTTTTACAAAAAGTTAAAAACTATGTTATATTAAAAATGGGACAAAATTGACATTTATATTAAAATACGGGATAGTCTGGAAATATGAAAAAAACGGTACTGTCCCTTTTAAAAAGGTACGTATGGTCAGCCTCCTTCTCCAGTTCCTATGTTATTCTATAGAGCTAATACACTAAGATCTCTAAAGCTGGAGAAATCTTAAAGGGGAACATCCACATCATATAAACTTGTGCCCATTGTCTTTATTTCATAAAACTAGATTAGAGTTGTTGTTTTTTTAAGTGTTACTAACCTAGTACTGAAGATACGCAGAGTTAAAATACTGCACTTCTGCATTGTGCGGCACCCTCTGTGTGCAGCACCAAGCCGTAGGACTTCTCACCTCCCTCCCAGCAGCCCCAGGGAACGCGTTCACGCTTCCCTTCGAGGTGGCATTAAAGGGATAGTAATGTTTCATAATAAAAGCAGCTCTAATTAATCATCATAGTATTTGGACTTTGGAGAGTGTTATTTCAATTCTGTCAGAGTTGTAGTACAAGAGTAATTCAATGACAAAGTGCCCCACTCCCGCCCCTTTTACTGATGTAACACTGCTCAGAAAGATCAGAAGGGAGGTGCCCAGGTAGACTGCAGAGAGGGACAATCTTCAATTAAGATAAGGGAAAAACCTGAAAAGCTTGTCAAGGGGCGCAGGGCTGTCATTGTTTTCATAGGAAGAAGATTGTCCCCTGCTGTTATCTGTCTGGTCTATGGACTGCATTCCACATCTGAGAAGAGATGGCTTACACTAGTTAAAAGGGGCAGGAGGGGAAACTTTGATTGTGAATATCTCTCAAACCATAAAAGTTTGAGAGATAAGACTTATATCGTTCTTCATGTTTTTTTAATGCCTACAAAACAAAGTAAAGAAAAAATGAAGTATTACTATCCCTTTAATGTGAGAAATTGTTACAACAAGCTCCGTTTACCATGCTACTGAGTGCATCTCCCCCCTTGACTTTATTTATAGGGCAGGACATTTTTTAACCCCTTGGATCCTAGAATAATAACAATATTTTTTAGAAGATCATTGTATGACTGATGAAGCTGAAAAGAAATCAAAAGTTTCATGAAATAGTCAAGAAAAATGAATTAAGTAACCACATGAATGCACATATCAGAGTATGATGTACTGTATGATATAGTGAACCAACATTTGACTGAAATAAAGCAGAGACTAGAAACTGCAGAACCAAGTCCTTGAGACTGATGTACTAAGAAGCTCTTGAGCAATTTTGGAGCAAACCAACAGCATCATAGGGGTTGACATATCAATTCTCATTTATTTAAATGGTTGTTTTAACTACTTGAATGTTAAGAGAGGATTCCAATGCAATGCATTGGAAACCTATCTAGCATTCATGGAGTTAAAAGCCCCATGAAAATGAACGGGTATTGGGGGAATTTGTATTAGACCCCTATGGTGCAATTGCATACCTCCCAACATTTCAAAGTGCCAAAGAGGGACACTTGTATTCTAAGGGGTGTGACTGGGGGTGGGGCTGGTGGGCAGGGCATTAGCGAGAATTTTTAGGCTATTTCATGACCTAATGACACCTCCTTGTGTAACCTAATAAATGACTTATAACAAGACCAAAGTATTTTATTTACACAGACTTATTTATAGACACATAAAGTGATGTTTAAACAAACATTAATGTGAGCTGTATTGCTATAGAGCAATGTGATACACATACATACACACCATGCAGTTGGATCTCCTAAAAAGAGGGACATCAGGGTGGGAAAGAGGGATAGAGGGATTTGGGTCTAAAAGAGGGTTCTGTCCCTCCTAAAGAGGGACACTTGGGAGGTATGCAATTGGTCTGTCCCAGAATTTTTCCAGTTCTTTATCGTACATCAGCCTTACTGTTTCATTACACAGGGGAAGCAGAGATGTAATTGCCTGGAAATCAGGGGAGGGCTGGCCTGGGGGGCAGAGGGCCAATTGCCCCCTGGGCTGATCACATGTCTGGGCCATCGGGACACTGCCTCACTCAGTCTCCCAATTGCTGCTGTAAATGGAGCTATACCAATGATACCACAGAGCTTACAATTGAAATGTAACTACAAAAATGATACTACAGAGCTAAAATCCAAATAGAGCTAAACTAACAGCATAACCCATTTCCCTTGTAAGATCTATGGTATCAACCATGTCGCTGTACTTAAATTGTAATACCAATATTAAAAGTAACCATACCTCCCAACATTTCAAATTGCCAAAGAGTGACACCTGTGTTTTAGGGGGTGTTGCTGGGGGCGCGGCTGGTGAGTGGGGCATTACCAAGAATTTTTAGGCTATTTCATGACCTATTGATACCTCCTTGTGTAACCTAATAAATGGCTTATAACAAGACCAAATTATTTTATTTACACAGACTAATTTATAAACACATAAACTGACATTTAAACAAACATTAATGTGAGCTTTATTGCTATAGAGCAATGTGATACACATATATACACACCATGCAGTCTGATCTCCTAAAAAGAGGGACATCAGGGTGGGAAAGAGGGACAGGGGGATTTGGGACTAAAAGAGGGACTGTCCCTCCTAAAGAGGGACACTTGGGAGGTATGAGTAACTAAAGGGGATGGGCTGGGACGCTGGGCTGGAGCAACTGAAGAAATGGGCCAGTAGATTGTATTTGCCCCCAAGGCCACAAGTTCCCAGCCCTCCCCTGCTGGAAATGCTGTTAACCCTTTGAGTACCAGAGCAGTACGCAACGCATTGCTCTGCAATGCGTTGCGTACCACTCTGGCATTCAAAGGGTTCATCCCCGGGCACCAGTGTTAGAGACCCAGTAGGAGCCTAAGGCACTAATGAACTGAATGTACCTGCAAGCCATTATGAACATGCACTAATGGGTCATAATAGCATTCAGCTGAATGAGCTGAGAGACGTTTCATAATCTAATGGTTATTTAATTTCCATTATATACACAACACACTGTTTTCAAAATGTAAATAAGACATCATTATTGCAAAATGGCTTTCAGTGCAAATAAATATTTTCCTTTTTTGAAACCTGCTTCAATAAAAATGAGAATTGCAAAGTATTTGCAGCATATGTATAAGTCAAGAGTGGAGAAATTCTGGGACAAACAACTGCATTTTATGTAACAAATAAATATCCCACTTGCAGTAAACTTTTTTTTATGAAAAAATATATATTGTAGCCGTTTCCTCTTAAGTAACATAAGTGTATTCCCACTGCTGAGAGATGCATATTTCCAGAGTTATTACAGCTTAACCCATTTTTTTACATTAGCAGTGCCCTCTAGTGGTTAAATTCCAATTAGTATTCTGTTAAATTCTATTGGAGAGGAAAGTCAGTGACTTACAGTTCAACACATAATGTGATAGAAACTGCTGAGTCACTTCCTGTTAGTCAGAACTTCCAGGAAGTACACACAATAAATTCACTTCCTGATTATTTCAATTACTGGTGTAAAAGCCCGTGTACACTGGCCAAGGTCCGGGCAGTGTTAACCTTTTGAGTGCCAGAGGGGTTTGCAACGCATTGCTTTGCAATTAGGGTTGCCACCTTTTCTTAAAAAAAAATACCGGCCAAGGCATTCCCTCCATAGACTTAACATTGGAAAGAAGCCAATTTTTTACCGACCTGCCAGTAAAATACCGGCTGGGTGGCAATGTGCTGCGTACCCCTCTGGCACTCAAAGGGTTAAGTGGCCGCTTCATGCTCTGCATACCCCTCTGGCACTCAAAAGGTAAAGTGGCCGTTTCATGCGCAGTAGAGACTGCTCTGAACGCGTGAATTCTGACAAACATTGTTAGCAAATTATTATATAGGATGAATAAACAGCTGACAGCAGTGGGAATGACTTTGCTTTACAGAGCAGGAAAAACTCTATAAGACATAGGTTTTCATTAAAAAAAGTTTACTGCTCCTTTAAATAAAGATTTTAAACCCTTAGTTGTTAGGGAGGTCCTCAAGGAATTGCTTTGAAATGTGCTGAGACCTCTGCAGCTATGAAGAGGTTAATTTTAAAGAAGAAGTAACACATCCTAATAATAACTTCCACTTATCTTATTTTGGCCATATCATACTATAATGACCTCTATGGATTTCACCCTGGATCCCTGCTCCTTCAGTCAGTTCTGGATGTCATTTTGGACTAGAATCTTATTAGGAGTTTCCATAAACAATCTGGGGTCAATTGGCCATGCCTAGCGACCTACACAACCATAGGAAGAGCACATGTAAAATATATTTTATGGTTTACACACATAACAAATCATTTCTACAAATAATGACTACAATGCATATTATCTAAAGCAGCAGTAATGTTTTAGAATAAAGATAATAATTAATAGATTTATCAGTCAATATTGTTTTCCTGCTGAGTAAAACCAGGAAGATGTATCGTTCAAATGTTAGTGCTGCTCAAGTGTGTTTATTAAAATGATACTGCAGTTTTCTAATGTGCATTTTAGTCTCTCCCTCTCCTTCTCTCTCTCTGTTATATAAGACACAGGATCAAAGTTGTTGGAGGCTTGCATCCCTCAGTCGACATATATATTTACAAAATATTGGTGCAATCTATATTTTTTCATTATTAACTCTTTACTCTGTGGCATACTGCCTGCATATCAGCACTATATTAAAGGGATAGTAATGTTTCATAATAAAAGCAGCTCCAATTAATCATCATAGTATTTGGACTTTGGAAAGTGTTATTTCAATTCTGTCAGAGTTGTAGTTCAAGAGTAATTCAGTGATAAAGTATCCCCCTCCTGCCCCTTTTACTGATGTAACACTGTTCAGCCACAGCAGAAGGGAGGTGCCCAAGTAGACTGCAGAGAGGGACAATCTTCAATTAAGATAAGGGAAAAAGCTGAAAAACTTGTCAAGGGGGGCAGGGATTTCATTGTTCTCATAGGAAGAAGATTGTCCCCTGCTGTTATCTGTCTGGTCTATGGACTGGATTCCACATCTGAGAAGAGATGGCTTACACTAGGTAAAAGGGGCGGGGAGGGGAAATTTTGCTTATGAATATCTCTTAAACCATAAAGGTTTGAGAGATAAGACTTATATCATTCTTCATATTTTTTTAATGCCTACAAAATAAAACAAAGTTAAAACGAAGTATTACTGTCCCTTTAACATAGCTGGGAATGCTCCGGATTTCCCCTGGAGACTGTGGCTTTTGCTGGTAATTCCAGGGCAGAGGCTGATTCTCCAGATGTGCTCTGCTCACTTCTGCTCCTTCCCAGCCTGTTCCTTCCACTCCCCGCCCTCTTCTCCTCCTTCACCAGCCTATTCCTCAAGGTTTTTTTTACATTTTGTAAGCCCCACCCCCTGTTCGTGATTGAGCCCCGTCACTTTTGATGCAAATTGCATCATTTATCTCCCCAGCCAGCACCACAGGACTCCCCTCTCTGATGACTCCACCAGAAAAAGTCCCCAGGTATGTATATTAAAGATGAGTTTTTTTAGTCACATAAAATGGTTAAAGTATGCTAAGCTTGCCACCTCGCCAAAGTATTTATTATGTTTATTATGTGACTTTCTTACCAAAACCTATAGAGATATGGAGATATATATATGTACACAAAAACACACAACTAAATACACATTATTACTCCTTTAACTTTGGGCATCTCTCTGGCATACAAAAGGTTAAAGGTATATAATTCTATTTCATTTTAAAGGGATAGTAATACTTTATTATTACTATCCCCCATATTGTAGATATTTGTAAAATAATTTAATAGCCCCCTGGTGCATCTCTCAGACCTTTATGGTTTGAGAGATAACTGAAGGCAAAATTCCCCCCTCCCTCCCCCTTCCCTGAAGTCAGTGTTGTACTGACTGCAGAGGAAGTCTGTCGTACGAGAGGCTTGCGGCTCTGCAGCTGAGCCGAGATCCTGTTAGTGAAAAATAAATATTTCACTGAACGGTCTTCTACATGTGATTGGTTTGTGCTTGGTTTGCAAGTACACAAAGAAGACAGTTTCAGTGAAATAATTCTTTTTCACTAATGTGATCGCAGCTCTGCTGCAGAGCCGCATGATGAATTCCAGACCGGATATCCCTGCAGTCAGTACCAGACGTCCCAAGTGTCCCTCTTTAGGAAGGACAGTCCCTCTTTTAGACCCAAATCCCTCTGTCCCTCTTCCTCACCCTGATGTCCCTCTTTTTTAGGAGAGCAGACTTTGTGATGTGTATATAAGTGTATAATTTTGTTTTATAGCAATAAAGCTCACAATAATGTTTGTTTAAACCAGTATATGTGTTTATAAATTAGTCTGTGTAAATAAAATACTTTGGTCTTGTTATAAATCATTCATTAGGTTACACACATAGGTGTGAACAGCCTAAAACCTCTCGGTAATGCCCTGCCCACCAGCCATACCCCACGTAAACCATCTAAAATAAAAGTGTCCCTCTTTGGCCATTTGAAATGTTGGGAGGTATGCAGTACAACGCTGACTTCAGGGAAGGGGGGAACTTTGCTTACGGTTATCTCTCAAACCTTTATGGGGGCTATTAAATTATTTTGCAAATATCTACAATATGGGGGATAGTAATAATAAAGTATTACAACCCCTTTAAGCGTAAGATTTACACTTCTGATAAATATTTAAAAGCCCTTTGAGTGCCTTAGAGTTATCCAACATATTGTGCTGAAATGCACTGAATATCTCTCTGGCACACAAAGAGTAACATTTTTGACAGCTATTCTAATATTTATGTAAACAAATTAAGAAGAACTAGAGAAATAGCGGAACATAACTGTATTCTTTGTTCTGCTGTGTTGAATCCAGTCAGTGATATGGTCAGTGAGTAAGCCATCTGTACTCACTTTATCTTGTAGCATACCGCATAGCAGCTAATTACTGGTAGCTTGACTTGAAATCATTGAACTGTACAACCAAAGTGAACAACTGCCATCTTTAAACATAATTCCACATACAGATTGATTTATTACTGTGCTGCATATGTAGCAGGTCAAAGAAAGAAAACGCGTGTAGTTTTGTGCACTAGATCGCGTTTGACTAATCTGGCTGTTCACACCAGGAGACTATAAAGCAGAACACTGAAATGTGCTGTAAACCCAAAACATATGCATCTATACACAGAGTAGGTCATATAGAGGAACATCCCATAATACTTTCCATGTCCCGTTAACCTCTGCTGCTAGTCATCCTTGCAAAAGGACAAGGGTATAAGGAATCACAACACCATACCTCCCAACATTTCAAATTGCCAAAAAGGGACTCTTGTGTTCTAAGGGGGTGTGGCTGGGGGTGGGGCTGGTGGGCAGGGCATTCCAGAGAACGTTTAGTCTATTTCATTACCCACTGACACCTCCTTGTGTAACCTAATAAATGACTTATAACAAGACCAAGGTATTTTATTTACACAGGCTAATTTATAAACATTTATACTGATGTTTAACCAAACATTAATGTGAGTTTTATTGCTGTAGAGCCGTATGATACACTTATATACACACCACACAGTCTGACCTCCTAAACACAGGGACACCAGGGTGATACACTTATATACACACCACACAGTCTGATCTCCTAAACACAGGGACATCAGGGTGATACACTTATATACACACCACACAGTCTGATCTCCTAAACACAGGGACATCAGGGTGATATACTTATATACACACCACACAGTCTGATCTCCTAAACACAGGGACATCAGGGTGATATACTTATATACACACCACACAGTCTGATCTCCTAAACACAGGGACATCAGGGTGATATACTTATATACACACCACACAGTCTGATCTCCTAAACACAGGGACATCAGGGTGATACACTTATATACACACCACACAGTCTGATCTCCTAAACACAGGGACATCAGGGTGATACACTTATATACACACCACACAATCTGATCTCCTAAACACAGGGACACCGGGTGATACACTTATATACACACCACATAGTCTGATCCCCTAAACACAGGGACACCAGGGAAATACACTTATATACACACACAGTCTGATCTCCTAAACACAGGGACAGCAGGGTGATACACTTATATACACACCAAACAGTCTGATCTCCTAAACACAGGGACACCAGGGTGATACACTTATATACACACCACACAGTCTGATCTCCTAAACACAGGGACACCAGGGTGATACACTTATATACACACCACACAGTCTGATCCCCTAAACACAGGGACACCAGGGAAATACACTTATATACACACACAGTCTGATCTCCTAAACACAGGGACAGCAGGGTGATACACTTATATACACACCAAACAGTCTGATCTCCTAAACACAGGGACACCAGGGTGATACACTTATATACACACCACACAGTCTGATCTCCTAAACACAGGGACATCAGGGTGATATACTTCTATACACACCACACAGTCTGATCTCCTAAACACAGGGACACCAGGGTGATACACTTATACACACCACACAGTCTGATCTCCTAAACACAGGGACAGCAGGGTGGGAAAGAGGGACAGGGGGATTTGGGTCTAAAAGAGAGAGAGAGAGAGAGACTGTACCTCCTAAAGAGGGACACTTGGGAAGTATACAACTCCACACTTGGGTAAGAACAGACCATATTCATACCTGGGAACGCTCTGGATTTGCCCAGGAGACTCCAGTTTTCACTCTGCATTACCGGCAGAGGGTGAGTCTCCTGATGTGGGGCGTTTTCTATTGAAACGCTGCCCACTTCTGCTCCTTCCCACCCATTTCCTTCCATTTCCATCCCACTTCTCCTCCTACCCCAGCCTATTCTACCTATTTTTTACTTGTTTCTTAAGCCCCACTCCCACTCATGATTAAGCCTTGCCCCCTTTTAATGCAAATTTAGTCATTTCTCTCCCCCAATGGCACCACAGGGCTCCCCCCCAGGGGAGTCCAGAAGAAAATATTCTCTAATATGACCATATTTATTAACCATTTTATAAAATCTTAAACATAAATAATACATACCAATCAAATATTAATCACATTGTTAAACAAAATTAGCATAGTCCTTGCCCCTTATAACCACTTCCCTGCTTAAATTACCATCTTCCTTAGCATGGCCAAATACATAAATGGGCTCATGCTGAAACCAAACCATTACCCATATTTTAAAGTGCAGTTAACCAGTTACCCAAATTGTATCAGACCCAGACAGCTACAATGAGTAACGTAACTACCCATGGCATAAGCCTCCTAGGGTTACCTCCCTAAGGATCCATCCTGAATTACTTTGTCTATACTCAACATACCTCCATATGAGGAAAGGACACCACCATCCAGAGGCATAACTAGAAGCCACCGGGCCCTGGTGCAAGAATTGCCATGGGCCCCCCTCGACCACATTGGCCCCCCTCAATTACAATGGCCACTTCCACATTGACCCTTCCACAATGCCCCTCATTCTCCACAGTGGTCGTTCATCTCCACAATGCCCCTCTTTCTCCATATTGCCACTTCCACATTGCCCCTTCAACAATGCCCCCATCACAATGCCCCTCATACTCCACAATGCCCCTTCCACATTGCCCCTCTTTCTCCATATTGCCCCTTCCACAATGCCCCCATCTCCATATTGCCCCTTCCACAATGCCCCCATCTCCATATTGCCCCTTCCACAATGCCCCTCATTGTCCACAATGCCCCCATCACAATGCCCCTCGTTCTCTACAATGCCCCCATCACAATGCCCCTTCCACAGTGCCCCTCATTCTCCACAATGCCCCTACTGACCGCCCCCCTCCTCCTACCTCGAGTCCCTGGTGGTCTAGTGGTGAGTCAAGCTCCCGCGCATTTGTCAGTAATGCAGAGCGCTGGGAGATTATGTCATCTCCCAGCGCTCTGCATTACTAGAGCGCCGGCCGCCGGGAGATCACTTGTGCTGCGGGTGCTTGGCGAGGGGGTCGCAGGGGGCGGCCGGGCCCCTGAGAGTGGAGGGCCCAGTCGCAGGTGCGACCTCTGCGACCCCTATTGTTACGCCACTGCCACCATCAAACCATGGTAACAAAGGGGCGGGTGAGCGAGGTTGCTAACTCCCACGCTCTAATGCTGCTGCCTCCCTTTTTACGGTTCCCCTCTACCTTAAATCCTCGGATTCCACAACCCCTAACCTAAATTCTTAACCCTCCCCTTTTGCATGCTCCTCCTACTCTATTTCTCTCCAGGGGATTGCTTTATTTCTCTTTGCATGCAGCCCAATCCAACTATATGCACAGAAAAACCAATAAAAGTCAAATATTAACCCTTTAACCCTCTGAGTGCCAGAAATGTATCCATGCATTGCAATGCTCCAGAATTGTTCCAGTTCTTCTTAATACATTAGCATCACTACTGAAATGAAATATTACAGTTTTTACCAGACGTATGGATTATATTAGACTTCCCCCTCTTGTATCAAAGACGCTGTCTAAAAAGACAAGAATTGCCAACATTTTTCCTAGCAAAACAGTTGTCGAGCAACAATCAAGCCGACAGTTGGCCAAGAGCACAGCAAGTCCAAACTTTCTGTTGTGAACAAGTTGCTGGCACATGTGAATAGTGATGTTGCCTAAACATGTCTACTTAATCCAACGTGTCAGTTGTCTTAGCACAGTAGTTGGCTAGCAGTTGCTCATCTGTTGACTAACTGTTGCCTGACAGCCAGCAAAATGTGAGTCAACTATTGGCCAACACTCATGCTTGAAAATGCTGCAAAGGTGGCATAAACTTAACCCTTTGAGTGCCGGAGAGGTACAATGCCTTGTATGCCCCTTTGGAACTCAAAGGGTTAAAATGTGATACGTCTTAAGGCCACACACACAAAACAAATGTGGAGAAATTCTAGGGAAAACAAACTGTGCAATAGGGGAGAGAAAGGGAGTAGACAAGGAAAATGTAGTCACTTCTATATTTTATGATTCTATGGTCTTTAGTTGCAGAATTAGAAATTGTCCAGCCAGGAGCCAAATTTACTTTAGAAAGGGCCACTCATATGCAAAGTAATCACTTGAATGCCATTTCCAGTGGTGTTGTATGGATGTTTTAATTGGCTTGTCTTGCTATGTGTCCAGACTTAACCTCTTTGGGATGCATTATTATCTGAATGTGATGGCATTGAAAAAAAAAATAAAAATCTGAACTTTAATTAGTAATTAAACGTTTCTCTGTCTCCCAAGTAGAAAGACGAATATTGTAGTTTCATTCCTTGGATGCTAGAGATGATTGCTAGGCATTGCGGTTCATTTGAGACATCTCTACCATCCAATGGATTAATTAATCTATAATTTGTGTCTGATGTCTCCACACCTCCTGTGCCATGCACCTTGTATAATGTTAAAGGGATAGTAATACTTAAATATTACTATTCCCCATCTTGTTGCCCTTCAAAAACTGAGTAAAATGAGACCAGCTCCATCTCTCAAGCCTTTATGGTTTGAGAGATATCCACTTTCATACTTCCCTCTTTTTGTCTCTCCCTTGACGTCAGCATTCTAGCTGACAGAAGGGGAATCCTCTCCTGGGATCAGCCAGCGGCTTTGCAGCAGAGCCGAGATTGCGGTGATAAAAAAAGAAATCCTTCACTAAAAAGGTCTTCTATGTGTGCTTGGTTTGCAAGCACACATAGAAGACCTTTTAAGTGAAGGATTTCTTTTTTATTACCGCGATCTTGGCTCTGTTGCAGAGCCTCCGCCGGTCCCGGGACCGGATTCCCCTGCTGTCAGCTAGAATGCTGACGTCAGGGGAGAGGGAACTTTGAAAGCAGATATCTCTCAAACCATAAAGGTTTGAGAAATGCAGCTGGGCTCATTTTACTCAGTTTTTGAAGGGCTACAAGTATTTTCATTCTCCTAAAAAGCGACAAGATATACAGCTGTACTATAATTTCATACATGACATTTATTATTAATCTCCTTAAAAAAATTATTACATTTCTACATCCGATTTTCCAAACTTGGCATGGGACAATTCCACTAAACATGTTTTTAGAGTCATGAACTAGATGACCAATGTTATCCTGTGTAATATTACAGTCTAGACTGAAATATCTATTACATAATATTCTAGTTTCTATTTCCAGTGGCACATTTTGATAATGCAGTAGCAGAGTTATAAACTTAAACCTTTAAGGACCAGCGCATTGTAAAACAATTGATAGCATGCCTCTGTGGTCTTTTAAGGGTTAAACCTATCAGCGTACCAGTCCCCCCTAGGCTTTTCCTCCCCAGAGCTTGTGCTGCGAGATTTCAAGAGGAAGCTGATGTGTCCTTTTGACCTGGATGGCTTCTGATTGCCCACAACTGCATAGATATTTGCCCAATGGCTAAAAACATTTCTAATTTATTAGGAGCTTTGTCTCCTTCTGATGTGATAGATATTATACAAAGAAAGGGATGTTCCTGAGCAACTAGAAACCTCAGTTTGCCCTTCAAACCAGTTAGAAAGTTTAGAAAGTGTTGCTCGTGCTTTATGAGATTCCTGTAGTGAAGAGTTAAAGGGGCACTATCACCTCGATACAGGGACTTAAAAAAACACGTATTGTGGTAATGGTAAGAGCTTCTCCACATAGCAACTTTGCAGTTGCAGCAGCACTGCCATACTCAGTCACCCAAAAATAAAATGCCTTCATCCTTATGACGCTACTCACATGGTGTCAATACGAAAGTAACAGCTGGCATGAATGCAGCTTATTGCATCTTCCCAACAACAGATGCCAGGAAATTGCAGCAGTGAAGATCTATATTTTGGCTGAGGTGGCCTTCACGCAGGCTTCTCAGACAGAGATTGAATAATTGCTAGGCTTTTCACAATGATCCAATCACAAGCTGGTCCACATATGCAGCAGCCAATCAAAACGATACTGGTGTCTATGTGGGCCAATTGCATTTTAAGTGCTTTTCTCTCTCTGCGAACAACTTACAGATGAAGCAACGTGCACAAGACAAATGTGAGAGCTGCATGGCAACATTGTTGCCAACTTGCTGCATTGATATTGCCCATATGAACATGGGACAAAGCTAATTAGTATGAAGCTTGTGCCAGGATGATTATTGCTCAATTATCATAAAGCAAGGGGATGAAAGAGGACGAGTGATATAGGTCCATATGCAGAAAGAAAAGAAGAACATTTCTGGGGCAAACCAACTACACCGTAGAGGACAAATAAAAAATTATAATACTTAAATGGGGCTTTTAATCCCTTGAATGCTAGCGATGTCTCCAAAAAATTGCAATGGGTAAAAGTCACATTTAATTTAATAGGGCTTTTGGGAATGTTCCCTATGGTGCAGTTTGAATGCTCCAGAATTGCCCTTCCTGTCTTTCTCCAAATGGTCTACAGACCCTTCCTCCTGCCATACTCTTATTGTTACAGTCCTGATTCCTTCCTGCCTATCAGGGGAAGGCACTTGCTTTGGTATGGCGCACAACTGGTTCAGAGTCTCTGCTTTTTTCTCACAGATTTTCACTCAGAAAATACATAAAAATTTGCTACTTCCAATGAGTTTCTCAAGAGAACATTATGGTTTTACACCTATGCTTTGTATGGCCACAACAATTCCTGCTGCAATACTACTGCTGCTGAGTGCTGAAGGAGAGACATTCACAGATGAAAGTAAAAGCAATCAGCAGGCTGAGTCCTTGAAAAAAATGTTAGCAAACTGAGTGAATTTGCCCACAACAGTATCCACCTACTTATACAACTCTGGCAAAGCCATTCTTGAAAAATAACTGTGGCTTTGGATATGCCCCTGAGGTACAACATGAGACATCAGTTCTTCAAAACCTCTCTTTAAAGGGATAGTATTGCTTGAAAATAATGTTTTATTATATATTATAGCCCTTAAAAATAAAACATTACAAATGATATAAGTCTTATCTCCCAAACCTTTATGGTTTGGTAGATATTAGCTAGTAAAGTTAATAATAATACAAGTAAAGTTCCCTTTTCCTGGCTGTTTTAGCCAAGTCTGCCATCTAGTGGACAGATTTGGAATCCGGTCCACAGATCAGCCGACAGCTCTTTAGCAGTGCGAGATCACGATCTTTAAAAAGTACTACATCACTGGAACTGTCTACAAAGTGTGTCTGGCTTGCAAGCACACTTTGTAGACCATTCCAATGAAGAAATTCTTTTTAAAGATCGTGATCTCGGCACTGCTGAAGAGCTGCGGCCGGTCTGTGGACCGGATTCCAAATCTGAAGGCTTGAGCAGTGACGTCACTCCAGGGGAAACTTTACTTGCTAATATCTCCCAAAGCATAAAGGTTTCGGAGATACGACTTATATCATTTTTAATGTTTTTTTAAGGGCTACAATATAAAATAAAATTATTTTCAAGCAATACTATCCCTTTAAAAAAAATGTAGCAGCGTGTAGCATTTTGACAAGTCTGCCATTCCACTAGTCTACTTTTGGATTTTTCTACTTTTTTTTACTTCTTTGCAAGAACATATTAAGGGTAGGTTTGCAGCACATAGAAGAAGAACTGTGACATTAGTAAATTTATTAATACATGATGGTGGTAGACCAGGTGGTTGTGGTGGTGGTGGAGTAGGGGTTGACACAAAGACTATGGTCACCTCCACCTAACTCAGAGTCATCCTCCTCAGTGCTTTGCATTTGCACAATACCAGTAGATATCATAGGTGTTATTTTCAGTGAGAAAAATGTTGTCCTGCTTACTGAGGCATCTACAAAACTACTATTATCTTCTCCTTGGCCCTGTGGACTTCTAGTGCTCCTACAGCTGCTATAAATCTCATCTCTGATGTTCTGATTGTGTGTCTCCCAATCAGACATGTAGGCAGGATGTAAGAGAGGATGAAACATGTTTAGATTCTGGATCATTAGTAAAGTATCTCCATACAATAAAATTGAATAGACTTAGTGTTTCCTCCTAAGGAAGCTACTACTACAGGGCTAGTTGGAGCAATACTACTAGCAACAATATGGATTGTTGTTGCGTGGGGGCTGGACTTAGAAGTGGTGATGCTAATGATGATGACTGGCATGATTATAGTGTATATTTAGATATGTTTACTTCTCCACAATCAGAGTTTCTAGCTGATCTCTCAAATAGTTTATGATCAGCCATTGCTACTTTCAATGGTGGCAGATAAATATTTTTCCTTTCAGATAATTTTTTGGCTATATCATTGCTGTCACTCTATAGTTCATCTGTGTAAGTAGAAAGAGGGGGTGTATTCTAAATCAACATCATCATCATCAGTAAATAGGTCGCCAGCAGCAGCATCAACAACATCACCCACTTAATCCTTGTAACCTACATATTCTTCTGGGATTTTTTTAATGTGTTTCTTTACTTTACCCCTTAGGGTGATTTACAGACCTAGTTTATGGAGGGATGTTACTGCCAATGACTGATGCAACAGTTGGTCTCATTGCTAAATCCTCCACTGCTTTGGTACCAACACTGGAATACAACTTGTCTTTAGAGTTGTTAAAAGGTTTAGTAGTATTATTAGTGGTGGTGGAACTTTTCATGTCAAGTTTACAAACAGCCTTCTTAAAGGGTTAGTAATGTAAAAAAAAATGTTTTTTGCATTTAGAAGAGCATAAAAAGTTAAGTGCAAATAACCGTATCTCTCAAACCGCTATGGTTTAAGAGATACAGGCATTTAAAGTTCGATGTTTCCTGCAGACAACTGTAAAGATGTCAGCAGGAGATCCGTGTCGGTCAACACGGAGGCTCTGCAGCAGAGCCACAAAAGCACAAGTTTTAGACCATTCCAATGAAGGGATTCGTTGTCAATAACGCGATTGCGGCTCTGCTGCAGAGCCTTCGTGTGCATTTATCCAGCCCTACTTCAGACACAGAAGATGCTTCTAATAAACTTTATCACAAGCTGATATTTTCCATTTAAATCACAGGTATTAGTACTTTCAGTTTAAGAGGGAATTCAAACTACCATTCTAAAATATAAAAATAAAAGATTAAGATGCATACTAATGCAGTAATCATATGCAGAAATTCTCTGTCCTGGAGATGCCCATTATCAGTGTTCACTTTTGTGTCTAACGGACGTGATCCTCTTCCTCCAGCTTAGAGAAATTTCTTGTAGCACTTCCTGGTTCCCAACCTGTTCAAAACATTTATCTCTCTAACCTGCCCACTTTATGAATGCACCTGCCCACTTTGGAGCAAGACTCTCCCATTCTCCTCTAATTCCACGTACCCTTCTTAAGTCCTACCTACATTTTGCTGTAAATGGCATCATTTGACTATTTCCACTCAACAAATCTTAGTTCTATGAGGACACTGGCATCAGATGTTTCCAGGTATGGCTATAAGATCAATTTTGAACAAAAGTAAAAACCCAATTTTGAATTTATGCCACATGACCTTCTTTGAGCACGAATCAGAAGCTCAGCTGAGTGTAGAATGTGGTGTGAACTATAATGAGCAGTGTTCACCTTTGTTACATTTTTTAACAATGGAATAAATGCATCAGAAAACCTGACATGTCATTATGATTGTGATATTTTGCTGCCTTTATAAACTCTTTCATGAAACAACTAAAATGAATAAGATGCAGTAGAGCCTTCTTTCTGCATTTGGAATTGTTATGTTAAAAGAAGACAAAATAAATTTCCCTGTGTATATTTTGCTTGCTTTCAGCTTAAATGTATTCAGTTTTACACATCCCTCATAGCAACTGCAGACATAAAACAGTTTTCTTACAGCAGACACAGTTGACTACACAGATAACAAATATTGCACTTTAACAGAAGCTTTTACTGCACTGCCTGGCAAGTAAAGCACAGACACTATATCAAGAAGAAACATTATAAATGATATAACAATTTAATTCCAGTAACCCTAAAGCAGTGTATTTCTCTAAAATGTGTGCTCCATGATATAAAGCAGAGCAGTCAGACTTTGAGCCAGTGTTCCACATGTGATTCTGAAGGGTTTGCGGCCCATATCCCGTACGAGATCTTCATAGATTTCAGGATGTTACAGAATTATTACTATTAACATTTTAGTTGCATTCAGTGGAGTACATATGCCAAAGCAGTAGAAGCTATTTCCATGCAGAACCACTCCTTGACACTAAGGGCCGTATGTTCAAAAGGATAAAGACAAAAAAATTGCCGTATGAAAGACAAAAATAAGTCAGTGTCTGCATGAGCAGCATATTTTCTATAGAGTTAACGACAAAAAACTAGTAATGTCCATTGTTTACGACACAACTCCAGAATTGACGGGCAAAGGGGCGGGCTAGGGCGTGGCTAAACTATTCTCCAGTGTGTATAGAGGAAAAGAAAATTTGTTGTAACTAACGACAAAAAAATGCCTTTCAAAAGACAAAATTTGTATGATAAGAAAAAAGTGGAGGGAATGTGTTCTGAATGTCTTTAGTTAAGACATTTTTGTCTTTAGTTAAGACATTTTTGTCATTCCAAACGACAATTTCAGTCAGGACAAATTACATATTTCGAATCACAACCGGACACTCTGAAAAAATTAATGATGCCAATGACACTTTACTTTGAAAAGTCGTTGCAAACAACAAAAGCTATTTCGCTACTTCTTTGAACATATGGCCCTAAGTTGGTCCTTTACCTGCTTAGCGCCTATGTACAAAGCTATTTTTGCAAGTGCCAAGTAGGGGGAATTGTGGGAGTGTGTGGATGGTTCAAGGCATTTCACTCTTATACCTGGGACTCAGTGTTTTAAGCCAAATCTCAGAGTCTCCAGATGAAGGTCCCAATTCTCAGGGAGAGAGATGCCAGTGTTACCTAACTATTTGACCTGCACCAATAAACAGATTCTACCAGAAAGGCAGTGTATGTGGGGCTTCCTTCTTGTTTGTCAACTGTTCAAGCAGTAATATTTCTAAGTTGGAGCATGTTATAGAGCACTGATCGTGTTTTCCTATGGGAGTAGACTTTGTAAAAAGCATGGGGCTCTCTATGAAGGACAAAGATGACTCCTTTTAGTCTTTGGGGGTTGGACAGCTGACCCCTTGGCTGGCAATACTTGGAACACATTACAGATGTCTATGACTCACAGCTACAAATGTCACGGGTTGCAAGAGCAGCACCAACAATCATGAGGCTTGAAAGCCCTTCACTAGTGTCTACAGGGGCTGGGCATATAGCCCATTGAGACTCAACTACAATACATAGTCTCACTGTTTATTCTCTCTTGTGGCACCTGCAAGAGAGCCATGGGGGTCTCTTTTCAGATCACTGTCCTGCTCCCCACTGGTCCATTGGGGCTCAAAATGCATTCCCAACTTCACCAGTAGGTCTGCTTTAAAGCAAGCAGATGAACACAGATGCCCTTTAAGTGTTCCTTGATGACTGACCGGATCACCTCTGGGTTAGAGCAAGCAAGGATATATCACATGTAATCTAAATAGTGAGGAACTTTAAGGGTTAATGTTTCAAGGATCTCAGTGACAGTCAATTTTGAAAGTTCCCGTGTATGATCATTCTCTGAAACCAAGTGCAGGCAATCTACAAACTTGGTGCAGAGGAGCTAGCAGCAAAACCTGTACTCTTACTCCAGGGGTTGGTTACAATGTTTGTGCAGTAAGAGGATGGGTATATACCAGTGCACAGAGCACAGTGGACACTACTGAGTGACTCCATAAGGCGACAACCGCTTTGTACATCAGCCTCACTGATGAAGTACCTATGATTCTAGGATAATGGAGACTATACAAGAATGCCTTCAACTAGACGGTTTTTGTATATGTATTGGTACTTATGTACAATATTTAACCCTTTGAGTGAGGGAGAGGTACCCAGTGTCTTGCAACGCGTTGGGTACCTCTCTGGCACTCAAACGGTTAAGGGATACACAACCATATGTCTGTTTCACAAAGTATAGAAGATGACTTAAAGCTTAAAAACATGTGCGTGTGATCTCCATTAGCCTTAACCTTTTAACTGCCAGAGAGGTACGGAATGCATAGCAAAGTAAAAGAGTTTATATGCAGTATTATAGGGTACAGCCCTGCCAGGTAAATACCAGCACTGGAAGCAATTTCTGAGCAACTGAGTGAAATGAATGTTTCATTTCTTTGTTCAGTCTGTGACTCTCCAGCAGCTGACAGAATACAACTCCCAATCTGCAACTAGCTCGCTGAGGATGGTGAGCGTTTTAGTCAAACAAAAGAACCTTAACCTTTTAAGTATCAGAGGTGTGAGTAACACATTGCTCATCCCTCCTATACTCAGTGGGTTAAAGCACACATACATTTGTCCTACTTACTTCTTTTTCTCTATGTAAAGTTGTGTCTGCTTTTTGAATCATCCTTAATTAAATACATTTATCAAGGATGACCTAATGGATTACCTAAGTACTTAAATAAAATGTAGTATCATCCATAAAGATTAGAGGAAAGGCGCTTTCGACTAAAACAAAGGCAGAGATTTTTTACCGTAAGGGTGGTTGGTGGTAAAGCTATGGAATTCTTTGCCTCGGGATGTTGTACTTACAGATAATGTAACTGCTTTCAGAAAAGCAATGGGTGCCTGTCTAGCACAGAACAACATTGAAAATGATGATAGATGGCTTCAGTGCAGATACTGATCCAGGGAAATATCTGACTGCCATTTGGAGTCAGGAAGGAATTTTTTTTACCCACTTGGGGCTACGTTAGAAATGGCTTCAGGGTTTTATTTTCTGCCTTCCTCTGGATCAACAGGGGTGTTTTGGCATGGGCTGGACCTGATGGACACATGTCTTTTTTCAGCCTTGTCAACTATGTTACTATTATAGTGATCAAATTATTTTAAAGGGATAGTAATGTTTAATTTTATCATTCTTTAATACTGTAGGTATTAAAAAAGAATTACAGTGATGTAAGTCCTGTCTCTCAAACCATTATGGTTTGAGAGATATAATAAGCTAAACTTCCCCCCTACAGGCCATTACAGAGAAGTCAGAACTCTAGCTGACAGCAGGAGATTCTGGTCATTTGACCAGACGGCGGCTCATCAGCAGGGCCAAAATAGCGCAATCAAGAAATAAATACTTTATTGGAACTGTCAACAAACTGTGCTTGCAAGCCAGCACCAATGAAGTATTTATTTTTAAACAGCGCTATTTTGGCTCTGCTGAAGAGCCACCAGCCTGTCCTGGGACCAGAATCTCCTGCTGTCAGCTAGCGGGCAGACTTCTCTGACACGGCCTGGATGGGGGAACTTAAGCCGCTTATATCTCTCAAACCATAAAGGTTTGAGAGACAGGACTTACATCTCTGTAATTCTTTTTTTAATAACTACAATATTACCAATATTAAACGGTCTTGGTATGTCATGGCTGGATCTGCTTTAAGGACCCATGAAGTACCAGGACCACCATCATGGAATTCCGGGCTCCCCGCGCGGCTGTATGCTGTTCGGGGAGTCCGGAATCGGATTAAAAAAAAAAAATGCTTCGTAGTCCTTAAGTGACAGCCACGTGCATGCGTGGCCAGTCCTTAAAGGGATAGTAATACTTAAAATGTAAAAAAAAAATATGTTGTAGGGTTTATCCCCCTGAGTAAAACAAGGGTACTCCCACTGCTTAAAGGTGTTTCATTCAAAAGTTATTAATTTTCAAAGTTGAATTTTTTAGGTGCAATATCACAGTGGCCTGAAATTGTATAGTGGCGCTGTTGCTACACGATCCTATGGACAGCTCTGGTCAGTTGACTATAAATCTCCATAGGATGGTGTAGCAACAGCGCCACTGTACAATTTCAGGCCACTGTGATATTTTTTTTTACATTTTAAGTATTACTATCCCTTTAAGTGGTTAAAATTAAACATTGCTATCCATTTAACCTTTTGAATTCTAGAGAGTTATCCAACATTTTGCAACACAATGCTTTGGATGCCTTTCTGGGACTCAAAAGGATTAAAAATCTGTTTTGCATACTTCTGTATCCTCTTGTGATAGACAGTCTGTGCTGCCAAATAGCATGCAGGGAAAGTAAAAGATTTCAGCGCCCCAGAGCAGTAAACCACATCGTCTGATAAGAGTAGCTGAGTTCAAAAGGAAAAAAAGAACATGGGGAATTTATTTATTGGAAAAAATTCACAGACAACAATACAAGGAATATTTGATGGAAGCACAATGATAGCACAGAACTTCAAACATATCTACACAAACACATTCATGCAAACTGTGAACCTCAAACAACTACTTTCTTCAGAGGCTGCTGTATGTTACAGAATTTTTCCTTCATTCCTGTTCATCATTCCTCTTCCCTACTAATGTGGAATGGATGTAGGTTGTGTCTGCTTTAATAAAGGCCAGTGTTAATATATCATTTCACCCCTTGGATGCTCAGGGGCATATTAATGCATCAGTGTACACGTCCTTAGTCTGGGACTTCCTGTTTCAGGTAGGATGACCACATGTCCCGGAAATGCCCGGGACTGTCCCTTAATTGAGATATGTGTCCCGCGTCCCGAGTCACCCCACCCCCCACCCTAACCCTAAGAGACCCGGAATTAAGCAAAGCTACCCATAGCACAGAGTCCACATGGTGAAATACAGCTTGTTATCTTCAGCTACAACAAACAGCTGGAAAGCCACATGCTGCTGCAGGTACAATCGCCTTATATTGGTTGGGTTAGTATTCACACTAGGGTGACCACGTGTCCCGGATTGCCCAGGACAGTCCCGGATTTTATATGTGTGTCCCTTATCCCGGACAGCCCCCTTCTGTGACAATACAAAGTCCTGGAATGAATGCTCCAGAGCACTGAGTTCTAAACACTAGAAGAAATGGCCATTGCCTACTGCGACAGGAAATGGTGCCTCTTCTGGGCTACAAGAAAATGGCTTCCATACAGAGCTCTAAACACTAGAGCCTTGAACCTGACATCAAACAGTAGCTGCAGTGGAATTTTGTTGTAGTGTAAAGATAAGATAATGTACATTACACCTAAACCCTTATACTGTCAGGCATGGCTTTCAGTCTCAACACTCAATGGGAAGTTCCACCTCTAGTGTTTTGAACTCAGTGGTGCACTCTTCTCTCCGCAGTGTCCCTGAATGGCAGAATTGAAATGTGGTCACCCTAATTCACACATATCTTGCAGCTGTGTTTGCAGTCCCTGACCTGACCTGACCCCACAACCTCCAGCCTCAACTAAGACCGCCTGCCCCTGGCGGCCCACTTATGTGGGAGTGGTGCCTGTAGGACTTTACCGCTGGAGCAAAGGGCAGTGAGCGGCCGTTGGCGCACTTCTGGCTTGTATGGAATATGTATGAAAGCCGGGTGTGCAATACGCGAGGTCTTATTAGCCCTTTCAGTGCCAGAGTGGTATCCAACGCATTGCAACGCAATGCGTTGGATACCTCTCTGGCACTGAAAGGGTTAAGAGAGCCGTAAAAGTGCAGTTCTAGTCAATATCAACTTCACATAGGAGGAAGGTAAAATGTTATTGTAAATTTTGTAAAAGGGCATTTTTGCTTCTGAATACTGGAAGGGTCTCCATTTAAAGGGTCCAGGCAAGACGGATAAAGTAAAATTTGTGATATTTTTTACCATTTTCTGAATTTTTCCAAGGCCTCCTGATTCATCTGATTTACTTTTTTATTCCTCTATTTATTTTTTTTCATTTAAATGTTTAGCTGACATACACATCATGCCCAAAATTTCAGATGGCTGGAGGGACACTTGATTTATGGGGTTTGCGACTGACAGACAAGTACTCTGCTGCTATTGTGCCCACAGTGTCCCTGAATGGCAGAATGGGCATGTGGTCACCCTAGTGTCACCTTAAGCTCACCTTGAGTTCCCAACAGTCTCAGTTTTAAGAAAGAAACCAATTTATTTCTGCAATCAGATGGTTTGGAAGGAATATGGCTGTTTTAGGTACATAAATTATCCAAGCAGCTGCTTTTGCCACAAATAGGAATGAAAATATATTTAAAAGAATCATAAATATTAAACTATATATAGGGACCTCCGTTCACAATTCTGCCCAGAGCCAGATTTCCTGCCTAGATCTCCAGATTTTGAGGGGTGCCTCAGCTGTGCTGACCACACCCACATTCTGAATTGTGGGTGGGGCCAGAGCAATCTCTGTATCCATGCAGTAGCTTATACACCCCTTTACAGGCTATTATATAACCCCTTGGATGCTAGTGAGATTTTATGTCCTTGCTTTTTGTAGGCCAAAGGTATATTCTGTGCAAGGTAACAGTGGATGAGACTGGTGGCATGGTCATGTGAGGAGTGAGGTGTGGCCATGGGCGGAGCTAAAGGTGCACTGAGTGTCTTGCCTACGGGAGCCTGGAATGTAAATCCGGCGCTGATTCTGCCAGTGGCCTCAGGGATTCTTAACTGTCCTGCAGATGCTAGAGACTCGATTTGCCAATGTGTAAAGAAGGCATCCAACCTTTGGCCCTCATACCCACACCTACTATTGGTTTATGGCAGCTTTTTTTAAATTTTAAAATGGCCAGTTACTCCCTTATGGACAGGGACTGTTTTGAACCTTAAAGACAGTAGCAAATTTCCTAATTCTTGCTCCAGGCATTGATAGGAATATAAGGCTTGTAATGTACATAGATGAACAGTACCGTCACTGCTGACAGAACTCCCATTCTGTTTAAAAACATGCAGGAAGCCTAAGGTGCCTTGCTTATGAGCACCTGAGTTGTAAATTCCGCCCTGCTAAAGAACTTTCTCTCAACTTAGAGCAAATGTAGTCAACCTTTGGCCCGCCATCTGTTGGAGACTACAGCCCCCATCTTCCCCTCAACCAGCCAATTGCTGGTTGGAGGATGATGGGAGATGTAGTTACCAACAGCTGGAGATCCAACAATTGACTAACCCTGTATTAGGGCATACAATTCAAGGACTGAAAAATCCAAGACTAAATATGAATAAGCCTTATTAATGAGAGCCCTGCTTGAAAAAGCTTATTATCAAAGATTAAAGTTGCTTCAGTAACAAATTGGATGCTAAAGACATCTCCAACTCATTGCAAACAAATACATCCGAAATATCTTTAATACCTAAAGGCTCCAAATAATGTTTTCTCCATTTTTTCCAGTCACAATTTATTTGTCCCATACAGATGATGGAAAATACAAAGAAACAGTTAATTCATTATTCATTTTATGGTTTCCAATGAATGGCAATTTTAAAATGAATTTTGTTTTAGTCTCAATAAACAGCTAAAAATAAAGTAAAGACAATTGTATTGGTCATTAGTTTTCAAGTAGAAATTCCCAGATGGTCATTTGCCAAATGCCAAAATGTCGTCAGCAGATTTATATTTAAAGGGACCCTGTCACCTGAAAACTACAGTAGTGATTTTGACATATCTTTGAAAATTACCAAAATGTTGTATTGTATTAGCTATTATATATATAAAAATTTAGTCATTCAGATGTATTGATTATTCTAATTATGGCCTGCCGTGAAGACACTCCCTATCTTAGCCCTACATGACCCCCCCCCCCCACTTACTGACAGTGCTGATCAATCCCTTGCCAGTTAGGTTTGAGAAAATGTAACTTAGGGCAAAAACAGTAAGTACTTGAATGTCATGCCTTAAAGGGATAGTAATACTTCATTTTAACTTTATTTTATTTTGTAGGCATTAAAAAACATGAAGAATGATATAAGTCTTATCTCTCAAACCTTTATGGTTCAAGAGATATTCACAAGCAAAGTTTCCCCTCCTGCCCCTTTTACCTAGTGTAAGCCATCTCTTCTCAGATGTGAGTCTAGTTGTAAAACCAGACAGATAACAGAAGGGGACAATCTTCTTACAGTGAAAACAATGAAAGCCCTGCCCCCCTTGACAAGTTTTTCAGCTTTTTCCCTTATCTTAATTGAAGATTGTCCCTCTCTGCAGTCTACCTGGGCACCTCCCTTCTGATCTGACTGAACAGGGGGGAGATACTTTGCTTGTGAATATCTCTTAAACCATAAAGGTTTGAGAGAAAAGACATATCGTTCTTCATGTTTTTTTAATGCCTACAAAATAAAATAAAGATAAAATGAAGTATTACTATCCCTTTAATTATCAAAATCTATACATCTAAATAGAACTGCCTAATACAACATATAGGTGATTTTGAAAGCTATTTCAAAATCTCTAATGCTGTTTTTGGTGAATCAGAACAAACAACAATATATCTGAACTATTGAGCATAAGAACAATTGTTTGACCTCCAGCTACTGGGCCAAATATGCATTACCCCTGGATTAAAGGTCTGTAATATCTCTCCACTTGACATATAGGCATATAGAATACCATAGGAAATTGGAGATGTCTCTCACCTTAGTCCTTCTCCACCAACTTCTTCAAACAATTATTTTTAATTGGAACTGTCACTTTGTAACAAATAGATGATTTTGACAGAGCTTTCTAACACATATTTCCTTGGTCATTTTTTTATTTAAAACGATAGCTTATAAGCTATTTAGATGTGTTCATTTGTCAATTACTGGAAATCTGGCAAGCACTGCTGTACTTCTCCCCATCCCAGCAGCCACTTCCTACCAGGAAGTACTAGCTAATTTGCCTAAACTTACACATAAATAAAGCTAAATAACTGATAAAATACTGTATGAAATAAAAACACAGCTAGCAAAAGTAAAAGGGCTTTTGAAAGCTTCCAAATTCACATATTTCTTATACAGTGACAATTCCACTTTAAGGTCTTAGAAATGCTCTAGACCCCAAAGGGTTAAAATGGCCAATTATGGGAAGCCTACCCTTGCCAAAAACTGTTTCTCATCCGGTTATGTCAATACAGTAAAATGATCACCCATCTCTTTACAGTGATTTCACTGGCAGCAAAACTATGCTATATTTCAATATTAGAAAGTGGATAGTGTCAAATTTTATGGGGAAACCCGCAATCCTACTTTGAGTTCTTTTTATGATCAGAATGAAGCAATTAAATGTGTTAAAACATATATTATCACTGCCAAAGTTAATATAATTTGGACTTTTACCTATTGCTCGCTGTCATAATGAGAAACTACTTCTGAATATGGTTAAACCCAGCAGAGCATAGCTGCACTAAGTACTGTGGGCTGCATGCACAGAGGCGTGTGGAACAATGCTGGAACACCTGAGCATACGGAATACATGAAAATACACATTCAGGGGTTCAAAGTCCTATATTGAACTGGAAATTTCATTTTTCCTCTAAGGTAGAATCGGGTTGCTCCAGAATTGCTCATCGTATTTTACTTTCCGCATATGGCCCTTGGAGGTGTTGGGGGACCACCTTGTAGCAAGTGAAGTCCACGATTTATATTACTAGCACCTTCTAATAATAACCCCCTGTTACCTTAGTGTTGCCAGAAAATCCTTCTAGCTCCTATGAATTTTGCACTTGTGCCTTTATACAATAGATAACATCTTCAATCAGTCCTAGACATCATATCCATGGAGGCAGACATGACAGTTGTTACAGGACTACATGATCTCAAACTATAACCAGAGCGCATAGTAATCTTAATCATTTAAAGGGGATCTCTCACATAGATATAAGTAATGCTCAACCAGCATCCTCCAATGACAAATGCTTTCTTTCTCTAAGCTGGAGCGATCTCATTGGCAGAGATCAATATCTAGCCAATGAGATCGCTCCAGCTTAGAGACAGACAGCCTCTGTCATCGGAGGAGGGAGGGGAGCAGAGGCAATTCGGCAAGCTTCAGAAAGCCGGAAGTAGGCTGCCAGGCACTTTTTAAAATTATTTTTGGTACAGATATTTTTTTTTTTTTTTAAATGAACAACGTTTAAATGTTTTCCCTAAATGCTGTAACATATATATATATATATATATATATATATATATATAGTGTATTTGTTTACAAACAGATCTAAAATTTACTGATAATTACATTGTTCATGAGATTCAGACTTTAATTATAAACGAATGGAATGGTTCACAAAGGCTCAGAATAACGAATTATATTCTTATGTGCAAATCCATTTGTGCATCCGTTCATTCATTTGCTCACACTAAGGTAGAAAATCTAAGCATTCGGTTAGGTAATAAAATAAAAGAGGGGGGAAAAGTATTAAAGGGAATATCACCATAGATTGTATGACAAAACAGCCCCCCCTTGTTGTAGTGTGATTACAGGAATAACAAGCTGAGAGATCATTCATTCAACATGTTCTCTAATATGGAAATAATTTCATGATATGTGCTCACTTGGGGATGGATTCAAATGCAGGAGATAGATGTTACCTCACGTTTTATCAAAAATTACCCTATTGAAGTCTCTGGGCATACCTGGAGATAAAAGCAGAGATAAAATTAGCACCTGCATTTGAATCCAACCCAAGATGTCTCTCTTCTTGTTAAAATCACCTCTTACACAAATTGCCCATCTGTTAACCACAATATAAAGCAGGGTGTCTGTCTGTCTTCATCCCCATCTTCCTCCTTCTCAGATGTTGTTGTATATGTGAACTCAATCTCAATGTAACCTCACTCCTTGGTAAAAATCTCCTCTCACTGAATTGTCCATCCACTCACCTCCAATATCCACGAGTTTGTCTGTCTTCATTTCATCTTCATCTGCCTCATCTGTTGTATATATATGTATCCCCCCCTTTCTCTGTAGTGATCGATTACAAGTCATCATCTGCTTCATCTGTTGTATATGTAGCTATGTACTCCTTTCCCCCTCTTTCCCTGTAGTGATCGATTACACCCCCGTGGCTACTGAGGTCTCCAAAGCATTTCTGGAGGTCCAGCAATTGACTACCCCTGCCTCAGTGCATTTTCACCTTTGGGGGAGATGTACTAAGGTGATATAAAAGTATGGTAAAGACTAGATAAACTATCCAATTCTCACATTACCCTTTGGTGCCTGGGCACCAAGATGTTTCAATTCTGGATAATATATCTCACATTTATCTTTCCTTATTGCTAAACCCAACAATTATTGGAGTTTTGGAGTTCGTAGATTGCATTTTGATCTGCGGTAGGGTGCTTTGGTTTGTTACTCACTTCATATTTAATGTATATCTATATCCTCACTAGAGTCTTCATCTGACATTTCTGGTTATATCTGGATACATAACTGATTATAATCATTCACTAATTAGTTAATGTTTTAACTTGCTTAAATAAAATTTTATAGATTATTTTTATAGAAACACATACAAATCTATAAAATAACTTCAGATGTAGCAATTCATTATTTATAACTACTCATACAAACTCAAGAATGGAAGGGTTGTTGTCCATTCCAGTGGTTCTCTCTCATGTGAGATATGTTAGACTTAGGTTATTCCAGGTAAGAATTAAACATATTCTCCCATATCATATATTCATGTGGTTACTTCTAAATTCAAAGGTATTTCTGTTAGATGGAGACGGAGAGAAGTGAATAAACTGTATTTTCTAATACTCGTTCATCAAAAATATAGGCCCCTCATATGATTTCTATGACATTTCTTTAATATTTTCATTAGGCTCTACAGGTAGTATTAGGAGATAGATATCACGTTTGTAGGAATTACATTAAACTGCAATAAATATATCTTAAAGAAACAAGGAGCTATACGTCATTGTAGAAAGAACTAAAAATTATGGCAAAGTCAGACGCAATATGTTACCATCATAAAACAAAAAGTATTTCTATATAAAACATATTTTTTCTAAAACCAAGTCATTGGCAACATTTTAACACATGGAATGCTAAACTCATCTCCATCACAACACTTTGGAGGTCTCTCTAGCAATCAAGGGGTTAACATAAGAAAAATATTGGGATCTTTATCAAGATGTCTGAAAAAATCCCTCTGTGTATCAGAACCTCTCTGGGTGTCTCCAGGTATCACCCCAATCCAGTGCTCTTCACTAAAACCTATTTATCAATCAGATGAATTTTGATAGCTTAGAGAATTTCTCATGCCCATCTGTGTGTGGTGGAGAGGGAGCCAGTTTGGACATACTACAGCCATAAGACCTAAGCTGCCATTAATTTTACTCATACAATAATATACCACTGCCTACCAGTGTTCTGTATAGTCACGTGTCTCTTATGATATCTTCTATTAGTCATGAGTTGGCAGGACTTTTTGTGATGGTTGTCATATAAATTATAGCATTAGTCTGGAAGAAGCGTTCACAAGGCTCCTGACTAGAAAGCCTGAAAAAAGTGGCTTTTTAGGAGATAAGAACTGAAGAAAACATAGCGACTCTGAATTACAGCCCATTTTACAGCATAAATAAAGTTAATGCCAAACTACTTAAGTATACAGCTGATTTCCTCTTTGTAGCTGAGTTCAAAGATTCAGAATGGCTCTTAACAGAAATGTACCTTTGAGGATATCATATGCTAGTCATGAGGTGTGAAGGCTTTTGTTCTAATGCTTATAAAAAAAACACAGTATCAGTCTGGGTGAAGAGCTTGTATGTTTCCTTATAAGACTAGAAATGCTTTTCTTCATACAGTAAATCACCAACAAACAAACAGATGAACTTAAAGGGATAGTAATGTTTCATATGATGTGTAGCTCAGAACGTTGAGCATATGTAATGGTAGTGTTGCACGATGCTGCTACTCGACAAAACTTGCTATTTACAGTGTAATAATATGGTGAAGTTGATCCCTCCGTCCCCTTTCCCCGATAGCAAGCCACCTCCCCAAAGACCTGACAACCGATCTCGAAACCGGACAGATCACAAGGAGGGACAATCTTCCCTCGTTCAGAATAAGGAGAACCCTGCCCTTTGACTAAGGAGGACAGGTTTTTCCTAACACTGTGTGAAGATTGTCCCTCATAGTGATCCGCTGTCAGATAATATTGCTCACGTCGGGGAAAGGGGTGGGAAGGATGAACTTCAAAATATTATTACATTGTGACTAACGCGTTTTGAGGAGTAGAATTATCGTGCAGCACTTCTATTACATATGCTCAATGTTCTGAGCTAAACATTATATAAAACATTACTATCTGTTTAACAGATTGTAATTAAATAGATTGTTAGCTCCTTGGGGCAGGGTCACTTTCCCAGTCTAGAATTCCCTTGCTGCACTTTCCCCCACGAATAATGTAATAATTGCATTTAAGGGATAGTAAACCTTGAAAATAAGTTTATTTTATATTGTAGCCCTTAAAAAAACATGAAAAATAATATAAGTCTTACCTTCCAAACCTTTATGGTTTGGGAGATATTCACAAACAAAGTTTCCCCCCGAGTGATGTCACCGTTCTAGCTCTCAGATTTGGAATCCGGTCCCGGGACCAGCTGTGGCTCTCCAGAAGTGCCAAGATCACGATCTTTAAAAAGAATTTCTTAATTGGAATGGTCTACAAAGTGTGCTTGCAAGCCAGGCACACTTTGTAGACAGTTCCAATTAAGTAGTTCTTTTTAAAGATCGTTATCTCGACACTGCAAAAGAACTGCCGGTTGATCTGTGGACCGAATTCCAAATCTGTCCACTAGATGGTAGACTTGGCTGAAACAGCCAGGAAAAGGGAATTTTACTTCTGAATATCTCCCAAAATAAGACTTATATCATTTTTAATGTTTTTTTAAGGGCTACAATATAAAATAAACTTATTTTCAAGGTTTACTATCCCTTTAAGCTAAATGCTCTTAACCCTGTTCTGTATTTTTGTATTATATTATTTCAACTTTTGTTAAGCGCTGTGTACATGTATGGCACTATATAAATAAAGATACATACATACAACAGAAAAAACTAAAAGTAGGCCATACAGCTGTGCATTTTAACAAGCTTAGCTTTTGCCTTCATAGATATAATTCTACGTTTTTAAAAGGTTAGTAATGTCGATATTTTAAAAAATGTCATATTGCAGCTATGGTTTAAGAGATATAGGAGGCTAAAGTTAGTTCCCCCCTCTCTCCCCTTTCTCCTGAGCTGACGGTCCTGGGACAAGCAGGCGGCTCTTCAGCAGAGCCGAAATAGCGCTATATAAAAGGAAATACTGCAATACTGCAAAGCAGGCACACTTTGTAGACCGTTCCAGTGAAGTATTTCTTTTAGATTTCAGTATCTCGGCTCTGCTGAAGAGCTGCCTCGAATCGGCCGACTGGAATCTCCTGCTGTCAGCTTTACAGCTGATATCAGGGAAAGGATAGGGAGGGGGGACTTTCGCTTCCTACATCTCTCAAACCATAGCTGCAATATGACATTTTTTAATATACTGACATTACTAACGTTTTAGTCAAAAACAAAAATAAAATATGCAGTTTCTTTAACCCTTTGAGTGCCAGAGAGGTATCCAACGTATTGCTTTTGCAATGCGTTGGATTCCTCCTTGGCACTCAAACAGTTAATCCTCTGCTTGACAGAAGGGTGTATGGAGTAATTTGTTGCACTCACACACGCACACCTTCGGCACTGAAATGGTTAATAAGTGTGTCTTCAAGTGTTCTAGGCAACAAAGTAACAATTCCAGCATTTGTACATAGTGAAATAGAACTGACCTCCATAAGGAACTTTCCAGAACCTTTCCCATATCAGCATGGTAGTACTTGGTCAATATCAGGATCACCTACAAAGAAAAAACACAAAATATTAGAATGAGATGCCAGCATGATAAAATATTAAACAAAATACTTAAGGCTGCGTGTCCAAACACAAACAGAATGATCCCATTGCAAACCTACTACACCACAGAAAACAAAGAAACAAGGAGGAGGCGCCCTATAGCGTGATATTGCCACAGTAATACCAAAGAAAATGATGAAAATCCACTCACATTTATCGTTGGTCAGAATGCTCTGACATAACACACACACAGATCTTACCCTGTCTCCGCTTAGTGTCTCACTGACTCTGCAACAAACAAATCCACAGCTGCTGTGTTCTGAATAGTAATAAGATATTTATTAGATAAAAGACGTCAATGTCAGTATAACGCGTTTCATGGCTCAACGCCGCTTTATCAAAGATATGCCCATATCTTTGCTACAGCAGAGTTGAACTGTGAAACGCATTAGAGCATGTTTAAATCATATTACACTGACATTGACGTCTTTTATCTAATAAATATCTTATTACTGTTCGGAAGACAGCAGCTTTGGATTTGTTTGTTGCAGAGTCAGGGAGACACTAAGCGGAGACAGGGTAAGATCTGTGTGTGTATGTGTGTGTGTGTATGTGTGTGTGTGTGTGTTATGTCAGAGCATTCTGACCAATGATAAACGTAAGTGTATTTTCATCATTACTGTCAGGGTTGTAGTTCAATAGCAATTGAATGATAAAGTATCCCCCTCCCGCCCTTTTACCTAGTGTAAGCCATCTCTTCTCAGATGTGGAATCTGGTTGTAAGACCAGACAGATAAAAGCAGGAGACAATCCACTTCCTATGAGAACAATGAAAACCCTGCCCCCCTTGACAAGTTTTTCAGGTTTTTCCCTTATCTTAATTGAAGATTGTCCCTCTCTGCAGTCTACCTGGGCACCTCTACTCTGGCTGAGCAGTGTTACATCAGTAAAAGGGGCGGGAGGGTGATACTTTATCATTGAATTACTCTTGAACTACAATTCTGACAGAATTGATATAACACTCTCCAAGGTCCAAATACTATGATGATTAATTACAGCTGCTTTATAATGAAACATTACTATCCCTTTAAAGGGGAATTACCACCCCACATAAAGTTAAATCTCAAGAATTACCCATCTGGCAACTAGATGATCAATAGTACTAGTCGTCAGAATTATTACCACCTTACAGAGAAATTCTACTGCTCCCGATACTGACAGCCAAGAAACAGAGCAGACATCTTTGCATAGTGATGTCTGTGCGCCTGCACTGTCAATCTCAGTCCTCTGTAAGAGGCATTGCTTGGTACCTTAAGGTACAGAAGTGACTGACAGCGCAGACGACACTATGCAAAAGATGCCTGTGCTGTTTCCTGGCTGGGAGCAGTAGAATTTCTCTTTAAGAAGGTAATTATTCTGGTGACTAGCACTATTGATCAGCTAGTCGCCAGATGGGTAATTTTTGGGATTTAACTTTATGTGGGGTGATAGTTCCCCTTTAAGAAATATTAGTGACTTGGCTCCACAAAATAACATAGGAACTGGAGAAGTGATATCACTGAGAAATCATCTCCACTTCATCACCTCTTCATCACACCTTAGTGAATAACCCCTATGGTACCTCTCTGGTACTAAAAGGGTTAAGTTGTCAATTATATTTTGATATTTAACAGATCTCTTATTTGTATGGTTAAGGTTTGTTCCATTCTATAATCATTGTGCACTATAGTTTTCTGGTTATTACCAGTCTTGATATCAGATACAAGCTTTCATAAAGGGACAGTATTACCTAAAGCAGGTTTGGCAATTCTGAATTATCTCCCAAAATTCCCTATATGTGATATTACCTTTCTTTCTAGTTTTTGAATGATCAAGATTTATAGATTAAAGGGATAGTAATGTCAGAAAAAAAGTATTAACTATATGGTAGATACAATTAAAAGAGAGTACTTGCACTTATTCGTATCTCTTAAAGCATTATGGTTTGAGAGATATAGGAAAATAAAGTTCTCTGGTCCCTCCCCTTTATTCTTGCCGAGCTGTAAAGCTGTCAGAAGCAGATTCTGGTCACTTGACCAGATATGGCTCTTCAGCAGCTCCAATATAACGATCTCTAAAGATAAATACTTAATTTGGAACGGTCTACAAAGTGTGCCTGGCTTGCAAGCACACTTTGTGGACCGTTCCAATTAAGTATTTATTTCTAAATAGTGTGATTTCAGCTCTGCTGAAGAGCCTCTGTCTGATCAAATGACTGGAATCTGCAGCTGTCAGCTAGATGGCAGACTTGAGTAAAACAGTCAGGAAAAGGTAACTTTAGCAAGTTATATCTCTCAAACCATAAAGATTTGAGAGATAAGACTTACATCATTGTTAATCTTTTTTTAATGTCTACAATATTAAATCAACTTAAAATTAACCATTACTATCCCTTTAAGCTAATCAGGGCATGTCACAAAGGGAGCTCCTGTTTTAGCCCTATGTTACCTTCCTAAATCATTTCAATGATGGGAGGTGGGGAGAGGGTACCTTTAAAGTATTCTTATTAGTAAAATAGAAAATCAAGACAAATTAGTAAGAGCTGTAACACTGCACTGTGTTGTAATGTTTGAAAATGAAAGTGAATATTGATTAACAAAGAGATGACAACATAATCTATAGAGGCTGTCATCTCTAGAGCTAACTAGTATTAATGTAATTGGAACCGAGTATATTGCATAGTACGTTCACAGAATAATAACAGTGGAACAATTCAAATTATCTGATACACATTTTGGGTGGCGTGCAAGAAAGCTGCACTTTTACTATTTACATTGTAGTTGTGATTAAACAAATTATCAGAGCCAAAATGTTACTGCATTGTGTGTTATTTATGGATTAGCAAAGGCATTTAAAAAGAGTAGGTGTGGCTAAAATGTGCGCCATTTTGTGAAAGGATAAGAGATTATGCTTAATTCAGTAAAACAATAAGCACTCGTAGTCATGCTTCTGGCTAACCATGGAGTCCATTTATGTACCTCCCAAGTGCCCCTCTTTAGGAGGGACAGACCCTCTTTTAGTCCCAAATCCCCCTGTCCCTCTTTCCCACCCTGATGTCCCTCTTTTTAGGAGATCAGATTGTATGATGTGTATATACGTGTATCATATTGCCCTACAGCAATAAAACTCACATTATTGTTTGTTTAAATGTCAGTATAAGAGGATTTTAGTCTTACCTGTTAAATGCTTTTCTCTTAGTCCATACAGGTTACTGGTAACTCTGGGATGTGATCCACCCCTTTAAGTAGACAGGAACATTTCTCTAAATGTATGCAGGGGGTGGAGCCTCCCCTCCCTCCTCAGCTGCATCCTAGCCAGCCCGCTCCAGAATGATTTGAGACACTAATAACTGACCAGAAATAGGAGAGAAGAAGACTCCTGTGAGCATGCCCCGAAGGACTCTCACATATTGCCACAGGAGAGCTGACCATGGTCTCTTGACAGGGTGGGAGACCAGTAACCTGTATGGACTAAGAGAAAAGGATTTAACAGGTAAGACTAAAATCCTCTTTTCTCTGTTGTCCAATACAATTTATTGGTAACTCTGAGATGTCCAACCATTGAGTTTCCCAGAGGCAGGAAGAAAGCAAGGACCAGGCGCAAGGACCCCAAAGTCACCAGAACCTCTATGAACCAACCGGTCAGAGATCCCAACAAAGTGTCAACGGACACCAAATAGGGGTAAAAACACCCTAGGAACTGTAATACAGCACAATGAACTAGATCCAACAGGGCTCTACAGTAAGGAAGCACTAAGAACCTTAGAAGAAGAAGATCCTAGACAGGCAAGACTGCCTCTAGGATTTTCCTCCCAATGCTGGCATCAGCCGAAACCAGCACATCCACATGGTAGTGCTTCGAAAAGGTGTGCAGATAGGACCAAGTGGCCTCCCTGCACAGCTGATCAGCAGATGCTTGATTCTTATAGGCCGAAGAGGCCCCAATAGACCTGGTGGAATGAGACGTGACCCGAAAGGGGACATGCTTATTCCTCAACTCGTAGGCAGTACGAATAGTGGACTTGATCCATGAAGCAACAGTCACCTTGGATGCAGGTCTTACTGCCCTAGGACCCTCAGGAATGACAAACAGAGCGTCGGACATCCTGATAGATTCAGTGCGATGGACATAAAACTTGAGACAACGCACCACGTCCAACAAGTGGAGATTTCTTTCCTTGTCAGAGGAGGGGTTAGGGCAGAAAGAGTGCACCACAATCTCCTGATTGGAAAACCTGAGGGGCCGTTGTCAGACCCTGCTCTCTAGATGGATTGGAATGTGCAAATACGCATCCTGAAGGTCCAGAGAAGCAAGGAACTCCCCCGGAGACATGGCAGCAATCACTGTGTGCAGAGACTCCTGACGATAGTCTTCACCACAAAAGAATTGAGATCTTTTAAATCCAAAACAGGGAGGCAACCGCCGTCCTTTTTGGTCACCACAAAGAGGTTTGAGAAGAACCCTGAACTCCTGTCTGAAGGAGGCACCGGCTCCAGGACATCCTTGTCCAGAACAGCCTGAATAGTGTCTTCGAACAGACGGCTTCTCTCGACTTCCTGAGGAGAATGAGAAAGATGAAAACGAGAAGGGAGAAGAGAAAAGAAAGGGATCTTGTATCCCTCTGACACCACCTGTAAAACCCATGGGTCCACCACTGAATCCTCCCAAATCCCGCGGAAGAGGTGGAGACGACCACCCTCAGCGGGATGCGGACCCGGGTTCGGTGAGCAATGCAGAAGCAGTCTTGGAAGCCTTGGGCTTGGATGCGGCCTTGGGCTTCCATTGCTGCTTGGGCTTGGAGAAGGAATGCGGAGCTGATGGAACCGCATGGTTTGTCACCCGTGTCTCAGTTTGAAAGGAATGAAAGGACCGGTTACGCTTTTTCTTAAAGACCAAGGGCAGAAGAGTACTCTTACCCCCTGTGGCCCTGCTAATTAGTTTGTTAAGTTCAGATCCAAGCAAGGAAGTACCCTGAAAAAGCAAAGAAAGCTAAACTTTCTTGGAAGCAGTGTCAGCAGACCAAATCTTAAGCCAAATCGCACGCCTAGCCACCACAGAGGTAGTGGAGGCCCTTGCCATCATGTGGACGGCATCAAAGGCAGCAGCAGAAACATAGTGTTGCGCTTCAGAGATATTAGCAAGAAGATGCAATTTCTCTGAAGTAGGCGCATCCTGACGGACCGCCGTAGTGAGTTGTTCAGTCCAGACTGCAATAGGCCGGTTAACCCATGCAACAGCAAAGGCTGGACGCATAGCAGTGCCAGTAGAAGCGAAAATGGACTTGAGGGAAACTTCATGTTTCTTGTCAGTCCAGTCTTGCAGCGCAGAAGCATCAGAAACAGGTAAGGCAGTATATTTAAACAGTCTAGCTATGGGTGCGTCCACCTTGGAGGGATGAACCCATTTACTCATTTCTGTTTCAGAAAAGGGATAACGTTTAGCAAACTTTCTGGACACTGAAGAGGACTTGTCTGGATTTTTCCATGCGTCAGAAACCAAACGGTCAAGAGTTGGGTTAGGAGGAAAATAAGTAAGGGGCTTTGCAGGCACCTGACAAACATCAGAGGGAACCTCCTGAACCAAGGGAATGTTGAGTGTGGTCAATACAGCTCTGATCAGGGCCTCAGCAGAGGGTTCAGGATCAGACTCAAAAGGGTCCCCAATGGACCTAGAAGACTTTAAAACAGTACCATCCTCAACACCTGAATCTTGCAACAATTCTTCCTCAGAAGAATCTGACACATCAGGTGCCCCCTGCGGTTTAGGCATAATTGAAGAGCCCCCTGTACCTGGGATGGAAAGAGTTGTAGAGTGGACCTAAGGTCCCTAGTCGCAGCCTTAAACTCTTGCACCCAAACTGGCTCAATAGCATGGCTGGAAGGCCCTGGGTTGCTGTCAGGACTTTCAGAACATGCTGGGCACAATTGACCAGAGAATTCTCTAGGTAGCCCTATGTGATAGGAAGAGGAATACACAATGGGGGATACTGATACCCCAGCCTCCTTAGTCTTAGGTCTACCCCCTAGCTCCAGCGGTACAGACATACTCACAGTGTCAAAATAACCAACTGTACAATAAATCACCCAGTTGTAGTGTGTTAGATTAAAATTTCACCCCAGAAACGCTAAATATAGACTTATCTGGCAGGCGAAGGGTTAATTTGCAGAGGAGAGAAGAAGAGTCCAAGCCCTGCGTAGGATACTCTCTGAGAAAAGCTCACAAAATGGCTGCCGCGATGGGAGACAATCAGAAAAAAGGCGCGAAACGAGCACTCATGGGAAATGTAGTTTTTCCCAAAAAGTACCCTAAAGCAGTGCCTGAAGCCCCCCAACACACTTGAACTATAAACCAGATGATAGAGCAAGGGTAGACAATTAAAATGAGCCCACTCTGAAGTTGCTGTGTGAAGGGTTGCAGAGATACGTCCCAAACAGTGTAGACCCATAGAGAGTAAATGGAGCAATGGCGTCTATGCAGTAAAGCGCACCTTAAAGGCACAGTACATAAATTTAATAAAAGTTAAAATATGAGGTAAAAACATGAAAAACATACAAGGAACATGTCTGCATAGTAAGAAAGCACTAACCCAGTAAGGAAAGTGTCAGAAAACCCCACTAAACGTGTCAAATCAGCAGACAAGGGGTTAAGTTACCACATAAACCTGCTCCAAATATCCAACAGACATACACATATATACCCAATGAGTACAGGAGTGCGCAATGAGAACTCCCAAATTCAAACCCAGCAAAGGGGCACTGTGGGACAAGTGGACCTGCAGCACTCAAAGGGTAGCAGATTTTCTGTCTTCAGATTACCATATAGTATGAATTACCTCAGTGGGTAATCCATGTGGAAGCACTTGTACCCAAGATTTTCCCCCTCAGGGCTTAAGGTCCACCAAAAAGCACCTGGACACTGAGCTAGCCGCTTTGAAAGGGCATTTGTCAGTCATGGTAACCCGCCTAATGGTGGTATTCCATATCTGACAGAAAAATAAAAAAGAAACTAAAACTAACGAGAGATGTTCACCACCTGGTGTGTTCACACCCAGGAACAAATCATACTGGAGCTGGCTAGCTAGGATGTAGCTGAGGAGGGAGGGGAGGCTCCACCCCCTGCATACATTTAGAGAAATGTTCCTGCCTACTTAAAGGGGCAGATCGCCTCCCAGAGTTACCAGTAACCTGTATTGGACGACAGAGAAATGTGTTTATAAATTAGCCCGTGTAAATAAAATACCTTGGTCTTGTTATAAGTCGTTTATTACATTACTGAAGGAGGTGTCAATAGGTCATGAAATAGCCTAAAAATTCTTGGTAATGCTCTGCCCACCAGCCCCACCCCCAGCCACACCCCTAAGAACACAAGTGTCCCTCTTTGGCAATTTGAAATGTTGGGAGGTATGCATTTAGGAGCATGTGCTATTGCCTGTCAAGGCATTTACTGCATCAAAACATGCTCAGTCTCCAATAGCTTGTACATTTATGTTTTTTTTTTAAAATAGTACATTTTGCACTTTCTTGAATTCTTCCATAGGGCTGTATGTTCAAAAGAAAAATGGAGGCGGAGATCTCCAACGCATTCAAGGGGTAAAAAATACCCATTTCAATCAAAGGGATTTTTTGTTATTTTTAGTTATCCCCTAAAATGCAATATGTTTGAGACCTCTCGAGCATTCAAGTGATTAGAAGCCCCATTTAAATCCATATGGTGCAACTGGTCTACTGCAGAATGTCTTATCTTTGCTTTTCTGCATGAGACTTTTAGGGCCATATTCATAAAACAACATATTCTGGAGCAAACCAACTGCACAAGAGGGGAGAAATTGATATCCACAAAATGTCCCACTCAGGTGTCAGAGGGATAGCCTATGCATTGTGAGGCAATAAGCTGAATAGGTACCCAAAAAAACACAATGAAATGGCGCTCCAAGTATTGTGGTGGTCAATATAGATGTCACAGAGCACTCTTAAAGGGATGGTAATGTCCCTGGAAAAATAATTTGTATTTTGTAGTGCTTGAAAAATTATATGGTATACAAAACAACATATCTCTCAAATCGCTATGGTTTGAGAGATATCTGCATTTAAAGATTGATATTTCCTGCTGTCAGCTGTAAAGCTGTCAGCAGGAGATCCATGTCGGACCATTCCAATGAATTCATTCATTGTAAATAACACAATTGCGGCTCTGCTGCAGAGACTCAGTGTCGGCCAACATGTATCTCCTGCTGACAGCTTTACAGCTGACAGCAGGGGTAGGGTTTTCCTTATGCTCACAGGAAGAAGATTGTCCCTTGCTGTGATCTGTCTGGTCAAAAGACCAGATTCCACATCTGAGGGGAGGTGCTTCCACTAGGTAAAAGGGGCGGGAGGTGGATTCTTATCATTCAATTACTCTTGAACTACAGCTCTGACAGTATTGAAATAATACTTCTCCATGGCCCAGATACTATGAAGATTAATTGGAGCTACTGGTTTTGTGAAACATTACTATCCCTTTAACCCTTTGAGTGCCAGAGGGGTACGCAACACATTACAAAGGGTTAAGGGGTTAAACTCTTGAATGTTAAAGAGATCTGCAACTCATTGCAAATCAATGGGCTGGCGACTTCTTTAAAATTCAAAGACATAACAAAAAATTGACCCAAAAGAAAAAGGAATGAAGATACTGCCCAATGTGGCATTACATCTCCATTGTTATGATTAACCTGTCTTCTGTTTGTGCTATTTGTATCCGGGCCGAAGAACAAGGACATTAGCATATAAATAGACTTGCAATTTAAAAATTATGCATTC
The DNA here is from genome assembly GCA_037306005.1 of Rhinophrynus dorsalis. Lineage (NCBI taxonomy): Eukaryota > Metazoa > Chordata > Amphibia > Anura > Rhinophrynidae > Rhinophrynus > Rhinophrynus dorsalis. The sequence continues at coordinate 55,653,945 of CM074718.1, forward strand.
TATTTTTCTTTTCTTTTAAGAAAGAGATAACAGTTGCAGCAAGTGAAAGAAGACAAATTTGTATAAATATAGCTGTAGCACTATTCAAACAGAGCTTTGTTATTTCAGTGACATTTGTTCACATGCATTGAAATATCAAATGAGTCTCTTTGCATTGCTTGACTGGTTGACTGCGCTAATCTCTGCATTTTCGGGAATCAGCAATAAGGCATCATATTGGAAGGACTTGCATAACTGCTCAACCAGTCGTGGAGGCTGATTCAACCCTGTGAGTGCCAGAGAGTGCACATCACATTGCTGTCACATCACACAATGTGTTGTCACATCTCTGGCATTCAAAGGGTTAAAATAAGAACTGGGAGTAATTAGGGAATTTTGGTTTAGGGGAGCAGCAACCTGTTGAATTCTGAACAAGGACATTCAAATATCCCCCAGTTGTGCTAGTGCTGTGGAGATGTTGAGGGCTATTTCATGCTTTTCCATTTTGGTTTTTTTGGAGAGAGAGAAATACAGCATTTTGGAACTGGAGAAGCCAGGCAGATAAAGTAGGAGCTTAGGGAGTCTTTTAGGCAGCCAATCTGTTCTCTGTGATAGGGGAGTTTGGGGTACTGTGTTAGGGGAGTCTGGGGTGGTATGAAAGGAGATGTACCCAAAATACCCCAAGATCTTGTTTGATTGAGAAGGGACAGGCAGGTGATCTAAGTTCCTTCCTGAGCAGGCTGAGCCCCTGTGACTGACAGATACACTTTGCAGACTGACACCCAAGAGACGGACAGATAGAACTAACACTGACCCATACAACAGCTAGAAGATAAACGGCCAGCAGACTGACTAAGGGTTATCCTCATTCTGTACTGAAACAAATTAAGACTTCAGTGATACTGGGAGAGAGAAAGCAGATGCTGAAATCCTCTTGCTACAAGCTACAGGCAAAGAGGGGCATAAGCAGGTACACTTGCAGAGAGAGTGTCATATATTTATGTATTTATTTACTATAGTCAGTAACAGATAGGGACTGTAAAAAAATAATAATTTGACTGATAGAAGACAGAAACAGGGACCCTGACATGACTCGTGACTGAGGCTGACTGTGACAGACACTAGATGAGAATTATATGATATATGGACTTATATTTATATGATGACGTACTTTAATGTTAAAAACCAAACCATGGAGATATTTCACTCACAATCCAGAAGCTAAACATGTTGTTTTTGTCTGTGTAAGAAGCATGTGAGTGGGGGGGGAGCAGGATATCACTTAGGCACATCCACACACAGAGATCACACCTGAAGCATAACCATAGGTCTGATTGGGAGACAAACCATCATCATGTCAGAGGTGCCACAGTTAGCAGCAATAGTAGCATCCAAAATGTTCCCAGGCTCTGAGACACATAATAGTAGTGTTTTAATGTGTCAGAGAGTGTGCCAAAATACCCTTCATATACACTAAGACCTATGGCTCCTGCTACTGTTCTGAAAATGCAAAACATAAAGGAGTGTGACTCTGGGTTTGTTTGAGGAGCTGAAAAGAGTTATAGATTATCCACCCCTGTCACCACCACCACCATCACCATCTCCATAACCACAAATCTGGTTTTAAAGTAATTTAGTTACACAGTTCTTCCACTATGGACTGCTATCTGGATTTAAATGCATTGGATAATTCTCTACCACTCAAATAGTTAAACACTCCTCTTATGAAATGATCTCAGTCTACCACTGTAATAATGATAATGTTAATCAGGTAAATCTAACCCAGTTTGGTGGAGCCCAATACAAGCATTAAACCTTTGGAGTAAGCATGCATTCAGGTACCCCACAGTTATACCTTGATAATCAACAGACTATTATTGCCATAAAGGACACTGTATACCAGGCTACTGGATTACAACTCCCATCATCCCCACTACTCTTTTGATGATGGGATTTGTCATCCAAGAATAGCTGGAGGGCAAAACGGACTGACAGCGCAGGCGCACGGACATCACTGTGAAGAGACGTCCGTGCTTCCTGCTCCTGTCACCATCGGTAAAACGACGATATCTGCTGAACCGGGTAATATTTCTGGCGACTAGCGCTACTAAGCAGCTAGTCGCCAGATGAGCAATCAGTGAAGCTTAAGTTATTGCGGGGTGGTAGTTCCCCTTTAAAAACAGGCAATCTTGCCTTGCAATTTTAAAGAATATAGAATATTTTCATTTCATTTTTATCCAGACTCATTTGTGAGAAACTACGAACCAGTCCGATTAGTAAAAATCCTGGTATCTTTACTCAAATTCATAGAAACAAGAGGCCACGGAGAGGAGAATGTTTCTGACATGGTATTAAAGGTCACAAGAGCCACCATTTACTTCAGGTCCAAGAATTAAATACATAAAATAAAAATGATTCAATAAACAAATAATGACAATTTTAATTTTTTTAACTCCCTGGTTCTCTCGAACATGGCTCAACAATGGATTAGAGACTTCCCCAGCATCCTGTGCTTTAACGGGACAGTAATATCCCAAAAAAATATATCCAGTTTTGTAGACTTTAAAAAAAAATCAATATGCTCCAAACCCTATGGTTTTAGAGATATGGGGATTTAAAGTCCCGTCCCTCCCCTTCTACTGATGTCAGCAGTAAAGCTGACGGCAGGAGAATCGAGTTGTACGACTCGGGGAGGCTCTGCAGCAGAGCCGAGATCGTGTTATCTATAAGAATTCATTCATTGGAAATGTCTACAATGTGTGCTTGCAAACCAGGCACCCTTTGTAGACATTTCCAATGAATGAATTCTTTATAGATAATGAGATCTAGGCTCTTCTGCAGAGCTGCCTGCTGGTCCCTTGACCAGGGATCTCTTGCTGTCAGCTAGACGCTGACATCAGGAGAAAAGGAGAGAGGGGCGAACTTTGAATTCTTACATCTCTCAAACCATAGCGGTTTGAGAGATCGGGTTTGGAGCATATGATTATTTTTTTTAAAAGGCTACAAAACTGGATATATTTTTTGGGGAGACATTACTGTCCTTTTAACCCTTTGAGTGCCAGAGGGGTACACAAGATTGTCTGACACTCAAACGGTTACTAGAAATGTTGTTTCCTGTTTTTTAAATGATTTTTAAAATCACTGCCTCGCATAGCTAATATCTGTGAGACACAGCTGGTATAATCTCATGGGAGATAAATATGGCAGCTCAACTTTTTAATTATACTTACAGCAATTCTCCCAGCTCAGTACCTGCTTAATTCAACACCAGTACCTTTGCTTAATTTAAAAAAAAAAAAAATACTTTTTAACTTTTAATTCCTCACAGCTACAAGCATTTTAATTTAAAGAAACAAACATGTTGAAAATTACCATAACCTTATTTCTAGAACCCTCTTCACTATCCTACCTTGGAACTCTCTGGATTTGACCTGGAGACTGTGCTTTTATTATTTAACTAGTATGAAAGCCCGTGTACACGGGCTAGAGTACCACCCAGCGGCCCCGGCTGCTGCCCCAGAGCCAGGAGCAGAGACAGGCGTAGAGCCATTTGGTGCGCCCCGTTCCGGAACAGTTAGTTCGGCCAGTCTCTGCTGCACATGACTGCGTTGTTCCGGAAGTCTCTACTGTGCATGTGCGGTTACGCACACAGGGAGCTTTGCAGGCTAGCACTTTATATTATATTATAAAAGATTACTCAGTCTCTGTGGATAGACTCTGGTTTTCAAGTCTAAGGGAGTTTCCTTGTAACTTTGCCCAGTTCCGGTCAGACTCTGTACTGTTCTTCCCACTTAACACCCATTTGAATCTCAAAACCTGCCTCCCCAACTCCCAATCCTGCCCACCTCAACCGAGCCACACCTACTTTGTGAAGACAATGATGTCAATTGGACACTCCCAACCCCAGACCTTAGTGGACCTCTGAAGGCTTGGAACAAGAACCAAGTATGTTTACTAGGAAAGGGTGGAAACTACTAGAGTGGAAATTAAAGGGATAGTAATGTTTCACAAAATCAGCAGCTCCAATTAATCCTCATAGTAATGAGCCATAGAGAGTGTTATTTCAGTACTGTCAGAGTTGTAGTTCAAAAGCAATTGAATGATAAAGTATCCCCCCATCCCTTTTACCTAGTGTAAGCCACCTCCCCTCAGATGTGGAATCTGGACTTAAGACCAGACAGCTCACAGCAAGGGACAATCTTCTTACTGTGAGAACAATGAAAGCCCTGCCTCCATTGACAGATTTTTTAGGTTTTTCCCTTATGTTAATTGAAGATTGTCCCTCTCTGAAATCCACTTGGACACCACCCTGCTGCTCTGAGGTGAGCAGTGTTACATCAGTAAAAGGGATGGGAGGGGCATACTTTATCATTCAATTACTCTTGAACTATAACTCTGACAGTATTGAAATAACACACTCCATGGCCCAAATACTATGAAGATTAATTGGAGCTGCTTTTATTATGAAACATTACTATCCCTTTAAGGGTTAGTTCACAAGGGAGATTTCAACTACTGTATTCTAACGTGATTTGCTTTTACATACTATTCTTATCACTACTACTAGACAATCAGTTATCTAAATGATTTATCTTATTACATTAATGTGCAGAATGGAAAACCTGGGTCTTTCTCCAAAGAGATCAATTAACTGTAAATGTTTTTTGATATGGGTGACAGAACTATAGCAGACCTAGCTACAATTTTGTCACCCCTGCCTATCTCTTAATGTGTTTGTGTGTGCATGCTTGTGTGTGTATCTGTGTAGTGGGGGGGTGTCACTGGGCCACTTGAGTTCCAGCCATTCATTGGAGGTTCATTGGAGGTTGAACACGAAATGAACTTTGCAACCTACAGCTTTGTGTGAAATGTCAGCCAGTGACCCCCTAGGCCCCTATCAGACCTCCCTTGCTGCATATGTACCAAGTTCCTGTGGGAATGCAGCATGCTGGAGTTTTGTTCATTTACAAGAGAAGGTAGTCACCTGTGTGAATGGCACCATAACTTATCGACGTTTTTATTTCCTATTGTTTGTATGATGGCAATACTATTTTTGACAGATTTGAGTTATTTTTGAGGAGATTCACTGTAAATTGCAAACCAGCTGTGAAATACTTTGCTTACAGATTTTGCCTGTTTCGTTATATACCGGCTCATTTCTTCAATGTTGCACTGTTGGCGGACACCATTTAACAATACATGTGAATAACAATTTGCTAATAGCTGAAGATCTGTGCGATTGGCCAGTGTCCGACTGTCTGGATATGTGGACCTAAGGGTTGTGTTAATCTTTAACAGATTTATGCAGATGATTTTATAACTTTTTAAGAAGCTGTTTGTGATTCATAAGCTGCGTTTCATCAAGCTAATACCTTAGTTCTGGCTTGTGTTCTCACACACTGATTTACTGAGGATGCTGGCAGATATCGCTAACATATATATATTCCACTATTAGCTAGCTACACACTTTATTGTCAGTGTCCGTATACTGGGACAACCGAACCTAGGAATCACGCTATATATTTTAGTGCAACTACCTTGAAATAATGTAGTAATAGATAAATGATCTGTCTGTTCTCAGACTGAAACAGAGAGGTCAATGTCCAACTAATTAGAATTCTCTTATTTTACCAACTAAGAGAGCATTAATCACTATCAATGTGAATACTTAATAAACACATTATTTGGTGCCATCGTGTATCAACACCATCCTAGTACTCAGATGGAAGTGTCTCATGATACGAATGGCACATCCTTTTGTTGATGGTTATTTACTTTTATCCTATTTTAATTTGCTGTTTTTTCTTTTATGTTATTACTTTAATAAAAGTTATGTTTTATTTAATACACATACACCTCTGTAATCCATACTGCCGCTCCAGTGGGGAGTTTGGTGCTGCTTCTGTTGTCTTTTTACTGTACTGTTCTAATTAATACAACAAGCACAATCACTTTTGTGACATCACACCCTTATACATTGTTGGTGGTGCACCTTTTGCTAATTCTACATTACCCAAGATAGGTCCTCTCTCAATGAGCAATATCACCATCATTGTGTTTGTGTCGCCTGCATGAAACAGGATTAAGGGACAATGGTGCAATTTGAGAAAATCATCAGCCAATTGTTGTTGTTGATCAGGAGGAAACAGATATCAGTCACAAGACCTATGTCACATATAAATAAGAGAAGCAGACCAAAACTGTTAGGTACTGTGTCTATAGGTGTTATTGTAACACAAGGAAAATACCATCTGGGTGGCAACCCTACATCAAATACTGTGTAGCAGCCACAGGACCAACAGGTAAACCCTCTCAGGCCTAACAACATGAACAACAGCTAGAGGTCTTATTGTAGCCCCTTGGATGTTAGAATCATCATCAACGTGTCGGGCCTGATGTATGAAGTAGAAGTGGATAAATTCTGGGTCAAACCAACTGCTCCATGGGGGACAAATAAAAAATTCCTATGTATTAAACGGTGTTTTAACACCTTGAATGCTATAGATTACCAACACATTGTGAAGCATCTCTTTGTAGAGATCTGTAGCATTAAAGACATTAAAACCCCATTTAGATCAATACAACTGTGGAAAAAAATGTATTTGTCCCCTATGGTCCTGTTGGTTTGTTCCAGAATTGCTCAGTTTCATCGTAGCCTTTTAAGTGCTAGAGAGGTAGTGTTCCATTTATTTATCTTAACCCTTTCAGTGTCAGAGAGAAGAATCCAACACTTTGCTCAGAAGGGTTAACCCTTTGAGTGCCAGAGGGGTACGGAACGCATTGCTTTGCAATGCGTTCCGTACCCCTCTGGCACTCAGAGGGTTAATACATCAGCCAAAGTGCTTCACAGTGCATTGGCTGTCTCTAGCATCCAAAGAGTTAAAGGGAAAGTCATTTATTTATATTATAATAATGGTATTTTCATGTAATGGCTGCCGATTACAGAATATTGTTAGTGCTCTATTATTTTTTTTTCTAGGAATATGTTCTTTTCTTCTGCTGTGTAAAAAAATACATAGTGCAGCATTTGGCCCATTTAGAATTTGTGTCTGTTTTTGTTTGTTTTGAGCCTGAGATGTGTTTTTCGCATTAGTGAATTGCAGAACTGAGTGATCTGCAGATTGTCCATGCTTGTTTCCAGAATGTTCTTGTGGTTAATTCTGAGGTTAAAAGCAGTTCTACAAGTAGCAGAAAATCAGTAAGGCAAAAAAACACTTGTTAGACAGATGTTTAACTTCATACATGATTTAAGGATTAGAATAAGGATCCATTTATTTATATGGGTTATTGTTGTAAGGCTGGTTAGTTTTTTATCCTGCTTTATCATTGCTACTGTTTTGGATGATCCTACACTACATATTATAATAATAACTATTGTTATTATTATGATTATTATTTATAATATTCAGGTCTTTTTCTACCAGGGATTAAAGAAACAATATTTATTTCTGCAACTCAAATGGTTAAATGGACACTATCACCTAAAAACAATTTTGATAATTTTGAACCATTTTTTAAAAAATCTCAGGTATAATACGCACCTGTGTATAATACGCAGGTGTATATTATGCCAAAGATTTTAGAGGAAAACAAGAGTGATTATGTATAATGCGCACCCTTGTTTTCCCCTTTACTTAAAAAAAATATATTGCTGCCGGCTACCTTCCCTCCCTCCCCCCCAGCGTAACCCGATGTCAAGAGAAGCCTTACTTTCTTTTGCTACACTTGAATACAGTGATCTGTGTTAAGCTCTGTGTCCCATCTTCCCTGCGGGCGGGCGGCAGGCCTGCATTTGTGCCCGCTTCCTTCAATGGACTTTCTGGACCTTCGGCCTCCAGCCAATGGTAATGCAGGTGCAAGACACATGCAACAGACATACACACATATAGACACAGAAACTCCCACACACATGCACTGTATAGAGAGAGAGAAACACTTGACGTGAGCCAGACATATTTATTTTGGGCGAGGGGGGATCTTGGGTGAATTCCCACACTTTTTTTCCCAGAACTTGACCCCTGATCCAGAGCATACCACCTCATCTGTGCAATATGGTGGAGGTAATGTTATGGCTTGAGCATGTATGGCTGTTACTGGTTCTCTTTATTGATGAAGTGACTGCTGACAGCAGAGGAAGGATAAATTCTGAAGTGTAGATTCACTAAATGGGGATAAAGTGGTGATAAAGCAGCAATGACTTCTCCAGTTTATCACTTCTCTAGTTCCTATGTTATTCTATGGAGTCTATTCACTGAGATATCCAAAGAATAAGAAATCTTAGTGAATAGGATCCATAGAATAACACAGGAATTGGAGAAGTGATCTCACTGGAGAAGTCATCTCCACTAAATCACCGCTTAGTGAATCTTCTCCTTATCTGCTCAGATCCAACCAAATGCCTCAAAACTCATTGGAAGCAGAACAGTGACTCCAAACATACTGCTAAAGCAACCAAGGAGTTTTTTTCAGGGCCAACACGTGGAATGTCTTTGACTGGTCAAGTCAATTACCGACCTGAATCAAACTGAGAATGTGTTTCACTTGCTGAAGACCGAAGGGAAATATAGTCAAAGACAAAAAGGAACCGAAGGTGACTGCAGTACAGGTCTGGCAGAGCATCGATGGGGATGAAACTCAGTGTCTATTGATTTTTATGGGTCTCAGACTTCAGACAGTTATCAAATGCAAAGAATTTACAACAAAGAACTAAATATGACTATTTTGTTTAAGATTATGTTAGTTGCCCATTTACTTTTGGTTTATGGTTTATGAATGCAAATACCCTCAAATTAAAGAAGACAGCCTGTATTGTATCCTCTTATTCATTGTTTCATTTCAACTCCAATGTGCTGGAGTCAGAACAATCTTCAAATACTTACAGACTGCACTGCATAAATTGCATAAGCCATTTTTTATTTAGACAACTAAGTTTGAGTTACTTAGATGTGTAGATAAAGTAAGCCCAGGAGCCATAAGCGTAAGGGCACATGACAGCAGATCGCATGTCCTGTAACCAGGTCTTATAGATTAAGATTAGTGGATTATAACTAAAAAAGCATCTACACATGGATTTTGGAGGCAAAGGGTTAAGTAAGAAGCCTACTGGCTGTGTAGGGTGGAGCTGTGGCAGGAAATGGCTTAGAGGAAGTGAAGATACTTCAGTCTTCCTGGGCCTGAGCATGTAGGCATGCTGTGCAGATACTTCCTGTCTTAGCCCTACATTACCTCCCTCACTCACTGGCACTGCTAAGCAATGCACTGCCCACTTCCCCTAAGCACTAAAAAAGCTTAAAGTGGTAGTAATGTTTCATATTAAAAGCGGCTCTAACTAATATTCATAGTATTTGGGCCATGGAGAGTGTTATTTCAATTCTTTCAGAGTTGTAGTTTAGGAGTAATTCAATGATAAAGTATCCCCCTCCCACCCCTTTTACTGATGTAATACTGCTCAGCCAGAGCAGAAGGGAGGTGCCCAAGTAGACTGCAGAGAGGGACAATCTTCAATTAAGATAAGGGAAAAACCAGAAAAACTTGTCAAGGGGGGCAGGGCTTTCATTGTTCTAATAGAAAGAAGCTTGTCCCCTGCTGTTATCTGTCTGGTCTATGGACTGCATTCCACATCTGAGAAGAGATGGCTTACACTAGGTAAAAGGGGCGGGAGGGTGAAACTTTGCTTGTGAATATCTCTTAAACCATAACGGTTTGAGAGATAAGACTTATATCGTTCTTCATGTTTTTTTAATGCCTACAAAATAAAATAAAGATAAAACTAAGTATTACTATCCCTTTAAGTGTCATTGAGTGGCAGAGAAAATGTTGGGCTATAACACAGAAACGTAGAATTTGATGGCAGATAAGAACCATTCCGCCCATCTAGTCTGCCCATTCCCCTGCTATCAAAACCTCAAACCTATCCTTGGTCTAGCCTTATGCCTATCCCATGCATGCTTGAATTACATCACTGTATTAACCCTTACCACTTCTGCTGGTAGGCTATTCCACTTATATACCACCCTCTCAGTGAAGGGAGGGTAGACAGGAAGTGTCTTCACGGCATGCCTTAATAATCATGATCTATAAATCTAAATATATTTAAAACTGGTTTTATAAACAAATAATGGTTAATAGTTATTTAGGTGCTTTTGAAAGCTATCTCAATTGTTGTTTTAGGTGATATTTTCCATGTAAGGTGAGTAGTCTTAGAAAACCGTTGCTACGAAAATCATTGTTTTAACCAAACACCATCAAGGGAAAGGTCATTTGATATCACAAACAACAAAAGAGCAGCTTTGCATATAAAGTAGTATTAACAAGAAACACACCAATTAAAAATAAAAATGTATTTAGAAAAATTAAAATCAGCTGTAGGATCTGGAGAGTTTCAAGGTATGCTAATGGTATGCTAATGGTATGCTCATGGCATTTAACACAAACATGAACACTATTATATGCAATCCATCTGTAGGATTATAATTAACCCTACATTTTTCTATGTAAAGATACATAAGAAGCTTAAAGCATACCTCCCAAGTGTTCCTCTTAGGAGTAGGATGACCACATGTCCCTGATTGCCCAGGACAGTTCCTGATTTTAAATGTGTGTCCCTTGTCCCTGGCAGCCCCCTTCTGGGACAATAGAAAGCCCTGGAATGAGGACTCCAGAGCACACAGTTCTAAACACTAGAATGAGAACTGCCCATTATCTACTGTGACAGGAAGTGATGCCTCTGCTGGGCTACAAAAATGGCTTCCAGTCAGAACTCTAAACATTAGAGAGGGAACTGCCCAGTGCCTACTGTGACAGAAAGTGATGCCTCTGCTGGGCTACAACAAAATGGCCTGAGCCTTGATCCTGACATCAAACAGAAGCTGTTGTGGAATTTTGCTACCCCCCACAAGCATCGCTGATGCACCCTGATGTCCAGTGATATATAATGACCCCTTCCATATAGCTGCCCTAGAGGTGAGGACATGTATTCTGCTGCTCTCATGTCCACAGTGTCCCTGAATGGCAAAATGGAAATGTAGTCACCTTACTTAGGAGGGATAGTGCCTACTTGAAAACCAAATCCCTCTGTCCCTTTTTCCCACCCTTATGTCCCTCTTTTTTAGGATCAGAGTACGTGGTGCATATATAAATTTATCACATTGCTCCACAGCAATAAAACTAATGCACACAATGTACTAGATACATTTCTGGCACTCAAAGAGTTACTGTTTGTTTAAACCTCAGAACATGTGTTTACACATTAATCTGTGTAAATAAAATATTTTGGCCTTGTTCTAAATCATTTATTCAGTTACACAAATAAGTCATGCAATAACAATTCTTAGGGATGCCCCACCCCCACCAGCCACGACCACAACAATACCACCTAAACAATCATGTTCCTCTTTTGCCATTTGAAATAACCTAACAATTCTTAGGAATACCCCACCCACCAGCCATGCCCCCCAGCAATACCACCTAAAACAAACATGTTCCTCTTTGGCCACTCATAATACACTTTTATATACATACAAGACTCTAACACATCCACTCATACTCCCTCTTACACAAATGAATTTATAGTCTAACACACACACACACACACACACACACACACACACACACACACACACACACACACACACTCTGACGCTCTCTCTGCTCTGGCACTGAAAGGGTGCAGATAAGCTTATTAAGAGTTCCAGTGACAGAGCAATTCACTCACAGCTGCACAATTTTATTAGTTTTGCTTTCTGACAGAAATGTTTAACTGTTAAGCATTTATTCCACCAAGGCCCCGGCCCCCAGTAAGTTAACAGTCTGAGAGCCAAAGTGGTGTGCAAGGCATTGTAGACCAATGCCTTGCACTCTTCTGTGAGCACTCAGATCTGCAGCTTATGCCACTACTCATGCTAGCACACTGCCCTCTTGTTCCTTTACCTTTTTATTCAGCATTCCTGTAGCTAGTGGTGATGTCTGTGCTCTATGTTGTCCCCTGCATAACACAGCATGCAGCATGGAGGTGACTCATGGGCACCACACTGTCCCCAGTGGTAGTTCCAGGTTGCACTGACATTGACTTAGTGCAACCCGGAAGTACAGGGAATCACAGCCTTTGAAGTCATAAACCAGCAGAGGCAGCAGATTCGGGGCTGCAGCAAAAACACTCGGGGCTTCAGCCCCATTAGCCCCCCTAGCGACACCCCGATTGAAAGGACACATTTCAGCACACTTGTCTATCAATCAAAGCCCACACGTCACTATCGAAACAATTATTTTTTTTCACTACCTTAGCTACATTCTCACTGTTTATTTATCTCGAAGTAACTCCAGTTTGGTTTGTTATAACTTGCTTTATCTATTTATATAACAGAAGACTTTGTGCATGGCAAAACACACCCAGGGGCGGCAGTAAGGAGGATTACTGCTCCCATTGGGTGATTCAATGGGGGTGTGATTTTTGTCCCGCCCCCACTATCCAGCCCGCCCACCACTATCTAAGGCTGAAAAAAAAATGGTTGCCACTCACTTCTACACCACAGACACACACACATGCCCCCCACACACTGGCAGACACATATACACATATGCACACACTGATACAGAGACACACACACACGCACTCTGAGCAGCTGAGGATGATAGGAACTATGTTCAAGCTACAGCTGGAAGGCCATGGTCCAATCTGTATTATGCAGCTTCTTCATTGCCTGTCTGTGACCCTGCACAGCCCTGCTAATTACTACAAGTGAGCCGATTTCTAAACAATCAGCAGGCAGGATGCTGGGGAGCTGACTTGCTAGCACAGAGAAGCTGGGAACGTGGAACGACGGCAGAGACATGATCAGGCAGTGCAGAGCAGGGCTTAAGTGGAGCTGGTAAGTGGCAGAGACATGGTTGTGACTGTATTTATATATTTCACAAAGATAGAGAAAGAGAGCAGATTGTTTGTCAGTCTGTCTGTAAGTAGAGGTGCCAGTTCCTGCAATCATCTCCATGCTGTACATAGCTTACTGTATAGCATATATGACAAACTATTTATATATGGTCTGGTATTGTATAGTATACAGTCTGCATGTGTCTGTGTATAAGGACTGGCACTATACAGTATAGGAGGGACAGTCCCTGTTTGACACCCAAATCCCTCTGCTCCTCTATTTAGGAGATCACACTGTGTGGTGTATATACAAGTGTATCAGATTGCTCCACATCAATAAAACCCACAGTAATGTGTGTATATACTTCTGTATATATCTGTTAAATTAGTTTGTGTAAAAAATACTTTCATCTTCTTCTAAATCATTCACTTACAGAAAGAGTAACTTAACCATTTTAATGCCAGAGGGGTATGCAATGCATTGCTTACCCCCTAGCACTCAATGGGTTAAAAATTCTCTAAAATACACCACCAGCCACGCCCCCAGTAACACCACCTAAAAGACAAGTGTCCCTCTTTGGCCATTTGAAATGTTGGGAGGTATGTTGCTTACACTGCTCACACTGTATGTATGTATGTTCTGATTTACATCTGTGTGTCACTGTGTCTGTCAGTGCATGTGTGTGTGTGTGTGTATGTATGTGTGTTGCATGCGTCTCTGTCTATCACTGTGTGTCCCCCTGTATATGTGTGTGTTTGCGCATGTGTCTGTATATCACTGTGTGTACCTTTCTGACATGTACACCCTACGCTATATTTCACTATCATAACATTTATTAAAAAAAAAAAAAAAAACATTCCCTGCATAACATGACAGGCAACGCTGTCCCACATTGCTAGTAAAAATCCCCATTTATATCAATAAGAATAAGTATTTGCTCCCTATGGTCATATCTGGATTTTGACCTAAATTTCAGGGTCTCAGGGTCAAATAACACATTCTCAGTGTAAGAGTCCAGTGTCACCTACTACAGGATCTTAACCAATGAACGGCTTCTTTAATCTCTAACCCTCTGAGTCAGGGGAGGGCTGGCCTGGGGGGCAGAGGGGCAATTGCCCCCTGGGCTGGTCATAGGTCTGGGCTGGTGGGCCACTGCCTCACTCAGTCTCCTTCTTACTGCTGTAAATGGAGCTACACTAGTGATACCACAGAGCTTACAATTGAAATGGAGCTACATTAGCGATACCACAGAGCATAAAACTGAAACGGGGCTGCACTAGTGATACCAATGAGCTAGTGTTACCTCTAGTAGCATAACCCATTGCCATTGTAAGCTCTATGGTATCACTAGTGTAGCTTTAAATTGTAAGCTCTGTGGTATCACTAGTCTAGCTTCCATTCAATTGTAAGCTCTATGTTATCTCTAGTGTAACTCAATTTCAACTGTATGCTCTGTATTATCACTAGTGTAGCCCTATTCCAGTTGTAAGCTCTGTGTTATCATTTGCCTTACTTCACAGTATTAATAACAAGTTTAAAATGAACAAAAGGGGACGGGCTGGGACAGTGGGCTGGAACGATAGTTGAAATGGACCACTTGATTGTATTTGCCCCCCAGGCCACAAGTTGTCAGCCCTCCCCTGCTCTGAGTGCCAGAAAGGTATTCAACGCATCTCAACACAATGCTTTGGATACCTCTCTGGCACTCAACGTGTTAAAGTGGTACAGTTTCTACTAGAAATACTGAAGAAGAAACTCTGGTTGTGTAATGTGTGTTCAGGCAGTGATATCTCTATGTTATAGCATGTAAAAGGTTCCTGGAGGCCTGTCTGGCATACCTGGGAACTCGCAAGGTTGGACCTTGACACTCAGTGTTTAGACCCAAATCTCAGATTGAAGGGACAAATTCTCAGGGTGTTACCTATTATATGATTTGCCCCAATTAAATGTATCTTTTGTCTCTAAATTGGTGCCATTTGCACTAGAAAGACAAGGGGAGATGTCATATTGGTCCTGAATGTGTTCAGACAGTGAGATCTCTAAGTTGTAACATGTTTAGAGTCCCATTTAAATCAATGGAATATTTGAATTGTCCCTTAAGTGCAGATGGCTTCCTGTGTAACCAGTCACCTCTTCTTCTGTGCACAGAACCCACTGTTTCTATTAGCCGAGTACATTTATTGGATGACAGAATCCAGTTTACATTCTCTTATTGGAAGACCACACAGAACATCTTATTCTAATTGAAGATTATTTTATTGGATAGCCTGGGTGCCCTTTCCTTTATTGCATCTAAAGTTTATTTGAAGGCCACATGGGACCTCTCATTTTATTAAATCCATCCTTTTTGCAAAGATGCATTAATTCGACTGACTCGTCATTTTGTACTCCACTGTGGATTCTGATTGATATTAGAATCAGACACTTGAACACTCAAAGGTTAAATGTTCCTTGTGGACTGACTGGAGTACCTCTGGGTTAGAACAAGCAGGGACATATTGCATACAATCTATATTATTGGAAACTTTAAGGGTTAATATTCCAAAGATCCCAGGGTCAAGTTCCCAGGTATGCTGATTGGAACTTTTCTGGGATAGAACAATTAGTGGCATATCATCTAGAATGTAAACTATGGGGGATTTTTAGGATTAATATTTCAAAAATCTCGAGGTCTACTCACGTGAAAAGTTCCTAGGAATGTCTATGGTGCAGTCTGTCTCAGACCTGCTCCAATTTGTACTTCATACCTATGCCCCAGTTCATTTTAAAAATGTTATACTATACATTTAGCTAGAAATCTAAGCACGGACAAATAAATATAACACTGCTTACTCCATGGCTGAGCAACCTGAGGCACTACAGCTTTTGAGAATGGCAATTCCCAATGGCTGGCTGGGGTTAAAAGGATAGTATTGCTTTTATTTAACAAATATTAATATTGTAGACATTAAAAATAGTAGCACAATGAGCTATGTCCCATCTCTCAAACATTTATATTTTGAGAGATCGAAGCATGTAAAGTTCGCCCCTCCCGGCCGTTTCAAAGAAGTCTGCCCTCTAGCTGAGAGAAGCAGATTCTGGTCCCGACCAAAATCTGCTTCTCTCAGCTATAGCGCTGACGTATATGAAAGGGGCGGGAGGGGAAAACTTTACATTCTTCAATCTCCCAAACTATACATGTTTGAGAGATGGTACATAGCTCATTGAATTAATATTTTAGTGCCTACAATATTAATATTTGTTAAATAAAAGCAATACTATCCCTTTAATGGGAATCATGGTAATCAACAGATGGAGAGCTTCATGTTGCCTGACATGCCCTTCTTATTTTCCTGATAACTTTCCTCTGTTCTCTCTCAATCATCGGCCCAATATAGTTGGATTCTGAGCTACAAAATGTCAAACGTCAAATTGTACTTCATAAGACGTATAATGGTGCTGGTTTCTTGAGAGATGTTATTTCATAGGAAATCAATTGGAGTGGTAAATTATACTTAGTCTGCGATACATTGTACTGTTCTGTTTAGACAAACAAGTCAGGATGTGAGTCATATAGATCTCAAGACTTATTATTATTCTGAACAAAGTGGTTTTCTGTTATATGTTGGAAGAACAGCACAATAAAAGAAACGACAGGCTTCCTTGCACTATTAAAATTTCCAATAATTTTGTTGCAAAGCAGAGAATTCAAGTATTCCTATCAGATCTACTGGTTGACGAGTTCCGCTTAACATAAGTGAGTTCAGTGGCCAAAGAACACCCTTTTGTTAGGGGTGAAAAAAGAACCATAAAATTCTTTGCTGACTCTGCTCTTATGACATTTCTCTTTTTTTTTTTTTTAAGGCAATTATCATGTTTTACTAAGTCTGCTGCTATGGACGTAGACTTGGAAAAATGTCCAGGGCTGCATCGTGCATCTTCAGCTGGTTCCTATCAGGGGAAACTGCAAACTGACCCCATCATCTGGTAAGTAAGCCGGCATATGTGGCTCTCAGGCACAAACTTCATGGGTTTTTCAGTAGCCTCAATAGACCTTCAGTGTCAAGTCTTCAAAAACAAGTACAGAGGGCCTACAGAGAGTAGATTGCACAGGCCAAACAGACTGAACTGTGACACTTCAGTCATCCAGTTCAGTCTCACCTTGAGGGACCAATGAGAGAGTGCCAAGGAGTCTCTTTTCTACTGCTAAACAATGTGGTGCACACTTCTCTGGTCCTTAACTGCTTCAGTTTGCACTTCTATATTGTTTCTTACATATATTCTTGTTATAATACAAATAGATTATCAAAATTGTAATTATATAATTAACATCAATTAAAACGAGTAGGCAAGCAGCAAATCCCAGTTGTTTTTTTGGATTCAACTTGCATAACCTGGAAAATGACCATCTGAAGATGATGGGAGTTGTCCTGCAACAGTTGAAGAACACAGGTTTCCCACCTCTGAGATGGAGGAAGCATTGGATCTGAATGGGTCATATAGGTGATGGAGCCATTAACCTTGTGTTAATGGCTCCAATTATTCAGAGCCAATGTTTCCTCTAATGCAGAAGTGGGCATGTTGGCTCTGAATAGGTCATAACGATGATGAAGTCTTTACCCTTGTGGTCTGCTCATTTTTGCTGTCTTTGGGGATCTATTTAATTAAATTACACCTGCAACACAAAGGACAAACGGGTAAGACTCTTAATTTATTAATGAACTTAATGTCAGCTGCATTTCTGTTGATGAGCTAAATAAAATTCTCATTGTGTCTAAAAAAATTGCATAGAAATGCATACAACTTTAGAAGCACAAAACGTTTTGCTATCATTGCTAGATTTGCTTGGAAGCAATGAGAATATTAATTATCAGATACACTATTTTTTTATTAAATGTAGATTTTTTATTAGCATTGCAACTTACCTTTGAAACAATGCTCATTTTACGCTAGCATTGCTACATTTTTTAGAAGCAGTTACAAACTTACTAGAAATGCATTTTTTCTATAAACAATGCATTTTTTTAAACAAAATGCATATGTTTTGCAGGCAAAATTACTTTATATCATTTTTAAATATGCCAAATACAAATTGTTTTTTATTTTGCTCTGGGGGTTGATACTGCAATTTTATTAAAGTGACACTAATGTCCCATAATATTTTTCTGGTTTTGTAGATTAAAAAAAAAAACAAAAGAAATGACGTAGTACAAATCCCATCTTTCAAACCTTTGCGATTTTAGAGATGTTCGCTTCTAAGGTCCCCCCCCCTTCTACTGACGTCAGCGCTCTGCTGACAGCAGGACATCCCAGGCAATAATAATAATTACTTCATTGGAAAGGTCTACAAAGTGTGCCTGGTTTGCAAGCACACATTGTAGACCATTCCAATTAAGTAATGATTTTCCAGTATCGCTATTGCGGCTCTGCTGAAGAGCCACCTCGTGTTGGCCAACACAGATCTCCTTCTGTCAGCTTTACAGCTGACATCAGGAGAGGCAGAACTTTAGACACAAATATCTCTCAAACCATAAAGGTTTGAGAGGTAGGATTTGTGCTACATAATTTCATTTTTAAAACTCTACAAAACAAGCAAAAATAATTCTGGGAAATTAGTGTTCCTTTTAAATTGTACCCTAAGATTGATGTAGCCTGTTCAGTTGTTGACGTCTAGGCTTCCTCTTTAAATATCTTCTTCCTGGCAAATAATTTACTTAACTCCTCCCTCTCTGTGATATCCCCACACTTATCCAAAGGGGCAAGTCTATGTAGTGGAGAAGATTGGGGACTGAGAGAAGGTTTTTCTTACCCTCTTGCTATTAACCTGCAGGACAACTCAGATATGGTAGGAAGAAGGGAGTCTGTCATACACTGCCACACACACACACATATTTCCATTTAAGAAGCATGCACATGCACACCTTAATTTGACAAACACTCACATACACACACAGACATACAATTAACTTTTATTCACTGTACTTAGAGACTAATCGATCCACTAGTATTCACATACTGATGCTTATGTACTAAGAACGCCTGATTGATTCACTTGTATTGACATACTGATGATGATGTACTCAATTCCCTCATATTCACATACTGATGCAGATGTACTAAGAAGGACCTATAACTTCACTTGTATTGACACATTGATGATGATCTGCTTGATTCACTTATATTCCTTTACTGATGCTGATATACTGAAAAGGACCTATCAATTCACTTGTATTCACATATTGATGCTGATATACTGAAAAGGACAGATCGATTCACTTGTATTCACATACTGATGCACTAAGAGGAGCTGGCACGATCCTGGTGCAATCCAACTGCATCTAAAGTGACAAATACAAATCCTGTTGATTTAAATGGGGATTTTAATGCCTTGAATGAATAGTGAAAAAAAATTGGAGGCCTCTCTAGCATTCAGCCATATTTAAATAAATTTGAATTTGGAAATGTTCATTTGTCCCCTATAGTTAAGTTGGTTTTCCTTACAACTGCTTCATTTCTTCTTAAAACGTCATCCGTACTGAGGCTTATGTACTAAGAAAACAAGGAGCAAATCTGGTGAAAACCAACAACATCATAGAGGACAGATAAACATTCCCAATGATTAAATTGGGGCTTTTAACCCTTTGAATGCTAGATAAGTCTAGGAGTTAATAAAAGCATTTCCGTAAATGGGAATTTTAATTTATTGGCTATAGTACACTATACACTACAGTACACTTGTTTTGGACCATAATGCTCCACTTTGAATATTACAGCTGCATCAATGTTTTCTTCCATTATATAATGGTCTTCATGATAGTATTATATAAAGTTGTTGCTTTACTTTAAAGAAGCACTAAACTGTTTTATGAAAACGTATATATGACAGGGCTATAATACAAGGGTACTGCTACCTAGTTAGTTATTTTATTCAGATGTTATAACAGTTCAAGTTGTTAGGAAGTGAGTTACAGTGTGATTACTTCCTGAAAGTTCGAACTGACAGCATGACTCAGCATTTTCTATCACATTATATGGAGAACTGTTTGTCAGTGATTCACCCCTTCTAGGGAATACAACAGAATAACTAATTGGAAACTGATCACTAGAGGGAACTCTTATTGTATAAACTAAGGCCTTAAACTGTGGAATCTCTCAGTAGTGGTAGTACTGTTGTTTTACTCAGCAATAAAACCCTCAATTTTTTTTTCATTAAAAAAAATATATACTGTTCCTTTAAATTTAAAAATCACAGCTTTTCTTTTCTCGAGAAGCAATGAAAAGCTTCAACCACTATTGCAATCGAAAATACTTTTTTAACAACTGCCTTCCTGGAAGCCACACGCAGTGAAACTAATGTACTTAGAAGAACTGGAGCAATTCTCGAACAATCTATTGAATCCAAGGGGATAATTTCAACTCCCAGAATTCCTTTTAACCCCTAGAATGCTAGAAATGTCTTTGCAATTGTGGTGAACTAAGGACGCCAAAAGACATATGTGGTGCACGGGTTGTGAATTTATGTGCTTGTAGTGCTGGTACTTGTAGTTGCACGCTCGTGATGCCAGGGTAGTGTTTTACACCACACTCCAGGGGTGAAGCAGGTCTCCTGGGCCCAGCGCTGGGGCAATAAAACACCAGACTGCAGGGTTTCGGATAACTGCGTTTACTGGAGAAGCAGGACAGGTGAAATAGTCCATTAAAGCACTGCAGAGGTAAGGCAGGGGCAAGTGCAGAGGTAACAGGGAGCCACAGGGCTTGCTGAGACTTGTAGTAGACTTTACTCTGAATCTTGACTTTACTAGTGACAACTTTAGACTTTACTGTAGTTACTGAAGACTTCTGACTTCTGTGGCCACATGCACTGTCTGGACCATAGGTCGCTCTTGTACACTCTACCGCCAGGTTAACTAAGGACTTTTGACTAGGACTTTTGAGACTACAGAGCGGAGGTCGCCGTAGGCTAATCACTCACGATAAGTAGTACTCTCTATGGGGCCCATTCGCATTCAGCACTTCTCCCCACAGCTCTTCTTGTAGACGGGCACAGACTTGGACTCCTGTGCGGTGGAACGCCTATGTTTGTGCTGTGGAACACTGTAGTTGTTTAGCTCCACTGGTTTCCTTCACCTTCTCCTCTGTCTTTATCTCCACACACTTCCTCCAGTTCTCTCTCCAACAACAGACTCCTGTAGACCGACCACACACACTAGCTTGCTCCTCCCTGTCTGGCTAGACCAGGGGGCTGCTGGGTCAAAAAACTCATTGGCTCCTGTGGTCACATGTTACCCTCTGCACTGCTCACCTTAAAGGCACATGAACAACAAAAATATTACAGTTATACTGACATTATACAATCACACAAATATATACATAACCATGTTTTAAACTACAAGCAACATATACCAGAAAGGACTGGTAAATGTAAATGTTCAACTCTGGGACATTACACAATGCATTGGAGTTCTCTCTAGCATTCAAGGGGTTAAGAGTCTCAGTTAAATCAATGGTCTATTTGAAGTGTCCCTTAAGTGCAGATGTCTTCTCCTCTTCTTTTGTGCACAGAACCCACTGTTTCTATTAGCCGAGTACATTTATTGGATGACATAATCCAGTTTACATTCTCTTATTGGAAGACCACACAGGACATCTTATTCTAATTGAAGATTCTTTTATTGGATAGCCTGGGTGCCCTTTCCTTTATTGCATCTAAAGTTTATTTGAAGGCCACACGGGCCCTCTCATTTTATTAAATCCATCCTTTTTGTAAAGATGCATTAATTTGACTGACTCGTCATTTTGTACTCCACTGTGGATTCTGATTGATATTAGAAAGTGGTTTTAGAGTCAGACAGTTGAGCAATTAATCTTATTGAAGCAATTATCTTGTAAAAACAACTGTAAGAGCCCACTAATGATTTTAAGATGCTGGGGGTTTTTATTTGATTTAAAGTGGAAGTAACACATTGCGATAAATTAGGTTCATTTGTTAGAGCTTTCAAAAATAAGCTGTATGTTCTAGTGATATGTTTTAGTTAAAGGGATAGCAATGTTTCAAAATAAAAGCAACTCCAATTAATCTTCATAGTATTTGGCCATGGAGAGTGTGATTTCAATACTGTCAGTGTTGTACTTCAGGAGTAATTGAATGATAAAGTATCCCCCTCCCGCCCCTTTTACTGATGTAACACTGCTCACCTCAGAACAGAAAGGTGGTCTCCAGATGGCTTGCACAGAGGGACAATCTTCAATTATCATAAGCGAAAAACCTGTCAAGGAGGCAGGGTTTTCATTGTTTTCACAGTAAGAAGATTGTCCCTTGCTGTGAGCTGTCTGGTCTTAAGACCAGATTCCACATCTGAGGGGGGTGGCTTACACTAGGTAAAAGGGGGTAAGGGGATACTTGTCATAGGGATAGGGTATGATCCAGCAATAAAAAACAGACACATCTATTGGTGGGGATAACAGACCAGAGCTTTATTTAACATTTTATTCACATTATGTCATTTTCCTTACTCAAACACCACAATAACAAAGAACAATAACCAATACTCTTTTAATTAAACTGACAGTCCTTGCCAATCCATTTCCCTTGAAACCAAGCATGGCCAAATTGTACAGGCTCATGCTAAAATTCCCACCTTCTTCAGCACTACCGTTGATCCCAAACATTCCTCAGCACTTACAGCTGATTCCCCATTTTCAGCACTTACAGCTGATTCCACCATTTTCAGCACTTACAGCTGATTCCCAATAAATTACCCCATTGGCCATCCACTTTAGGTCCAATAGGTAACGTCACCTCCCGCGACCTAAGTCCGGGGCAAACTCTCAAAGGGCTTCCACCCGAGGATAAAATCCCTTAACTTACCACCTCATTTATCAATCTCTGAAAACCATGCAAGGACTATCCGCCACAGGGCCCAACTGTCAATCCCTTGACCAGTTGGGCCCCCTGCCACCAGGCCAGACTGGCAACCCCATGACCAGCTGGCCCCCCACACCTCATACGCCAATGTCTGTATCCCCACCACCAAAAGCACCATGGGTACACCCAATAAAAGGGGGGGGGGAGGTCCTGGGTCCCCCAACCCAAACCAAGGCCAAAGAACGGAGCCAACAGGCAAACCACTAGGAACCAAAGAGAATGAAACCACCCCCCAAACCAACATGCACAGAACCCTGACCAGCCGCCAGTCCCGAACAGCACTCAAATAGCACTCGAGCCAAAAACCCCTTGAAAATCCCACTGCCCCAACCGCACACACGCAGTACACCACGAAAACCACCAACCACAACACCCCAAAACCACTAACCCCAGACCACAAACCAAATGAACAGCAGAAGGCAAACTCCAACCACCACACACACACCGAAGCATACACAAACCTCCACAAAACCTAGGTACCACTATACCCAGTAACCCAAGCTCGAACACCACAGCATCCAACACCGCACGCTGAACTCCCGCAGAACATACCTCCCATCAGCCAGCAACCAAAGGAGACACTGGAAGGGAACAGAAAAAACACAAGAAGGACAACACTCACGCAGACCCACGCATCGGCCAAGCACCCCCAAGACAACCCCAACCAGGATCAGGAGGCAACAGCTGAACCAAAAAGGGAAGCAGCCAGCGACTAACAAACCCCCGCAGACAGACCCAACCAGCCCTAACCCTCAGGAAAAAACGACCGAAAACCATCCAGGCGGAACACACCCGCATCCACCCATACATACCCCACACGTCCAAACCGCACACCAACCAAGCACAGAAAAACAGAAACTCATACATCCCGTACCAACCCACCCAACCAGAGGAGACGAAAACCCCCCACACTCAAAAACAGCCACTGAGCCCGGCACAGACCGCAACCAGACAAAACCAAACATCCACCATCCAACCCACAACTGACATACACACCCAGCAAAACACCGGTCACCCGGAACACCAAACACCACCACCACACAGTGGCAGCCACAACGCCTGAACCACTAGGCCCGGTCGAGCCTCCACCCCTGCAAACCCCGATGAACCCAAGACACATGCAACAAAAAACACCAAGCCGGCCCCATGCAGTATCCGTACCCAAGGCCAACCGCAGCGGGAGACAGGAAAAGCAACACCACACACCAACCCGAAACCCCGCCAGCACCACAGTACCCACCTCGCAAGGACACGCAGCAACACCCCACAGCCCATGCTGCGGACAGCCAGTAAACAGACCACCAATGCGCATACAGTCACAACCATCCCAGAGACCCACCTACATGAACCAGACAACCATCACCGAAGAAAACACCACCATCCTGAGGAACCGAAGATCAGAGGCACAGTAAGACAGAACCGCCATGTGGGCCACATGCAGCGTCCTCAGAAGAAACCACTCAGCCGAGGATGTCCCCACCATCAGTGGGACTTCGGAACATAGACCACCGCATCAACCAGGAAAGCCCAGTCTCCCAACTGGCCGCACCACCTGCAATGTTCATCACTACGCAGCGGGACCCTAGAGCGTCACCATCCATCAGCACTGCAGCATGTCAGCCACCACAGAGCACCCAGGCACGACAGGCCGCTCACCGGCCTGCATACAAGAGCCTCTGGACCCAGAAGGATGGCGCCCGAAAGACCCCACACTCCGTCACATCGCCAGGGGCACCGCCTCACCACAAACCTCCCTGCACGGCAGCAGAAGACGACAAGGGGATGGGAAACAACTGTAACGTGCCACCAGCGAGACCTCACCAAAGGACTCCTGCGTACATCATCGAAACACCAGCCACCTGTGAAAAGAAAATAGGGAGGGGACACCACCGGAACAAACCACCCAGCAAACCGCCAGTGGTGACAACACCACCAAGCCAAGGCACCACCAGCTGCCGTATCACTGCACAGTGGGAAAAATCAGGAGCCCCCGAAGCCCCCCAGCAAGCCTGGACTCCAAAAAAGACCAGCTCGTTACCAGAGCAACTCCGCACATACCCAGTGAGAACCAATCAACGCTGCAGAATTGGCCGTCCAAGGCCACCGCACTCCCGGAGCCGAGACCCGGACACCAGGAAATCACAGAGACATTCCTATAGCACACAGACACATACACCATCACCCGAAACCACAGACATACACACAGGTATCCACTTGAACACCAAAACCCATAATTGTTGTTGTTTTTTTTTTTTTGTTTGTTTTTTATATAATTCGCTGTATACACCACACACAACATACACACAACCATACACCAACACATACAGAAATAGAGACATACATACACGAAGAAAGTAGACCAATACACACAAACGCACACCCAAACATACCGGCACAGACTCACCAACAGATGTTCATAATATCCATCGCTGCACCCGTCGTTGCTGTCGGTCGCCATACATGAAGACACACACAGACACACAAAGACACATGCACACAAACATGCATGCACTCACCCACACAGGCACGCAACCACGCATGCACACAACCACACATGCACACAACCATGCATGCACTCAACCACACATGCACTCAACCACGCATGCACTCAAACACGCAGGCACCGAAACACGCAGGCACCTAAACACGCACACAAACACCCAAAACCCTCATGCACGCAAAACCCACAAGTACAGACCAAACACACATGCACACCAAACACACATGCACACAAAACACACATGCACACAAAACACACAGGCCCACAAAACACACAGGCACACAAAACACACAGGCATACAAAAAACACCCAGGTACACAAAAACACCCAGGCACACTAACACACAGGCACACTAACACACAGCACACTAACACACCGACATACACCCACACATACACCCCCCCCCCAGAAAGATACATATAAGCACTCATGTAGAACAACAAGCAGCCACATATACACACATAAACAGGCCAACCGATGCCGTCACATACAACAAAACAAGGGAGTCTGTGTTGCTCCGCAGGTGTCGATACGGTGTCGGGCGTAGGGTATGATGGCACTCCCCAAAAGCTAAGGAAACACCAACAGGAGTAAGCCGCAGGCGATGTAGGATAGCCCCAAAACTCCCGCGGTCAGGCCCAAAGAAAAACAGCAAGAACAACAAAAAACCCCAGAATGGGGACGGAAGGGGAGGGGGAGGGGACCCACAAACGAAGGAGAGAGAAAGCCCCAGGGAAGTGCAACCGCTAAACAGGAAAATACATAAAACGTAGAGGGGGGGGGCAGACAGTCCCAAAAAGACAGAGACACCCATGAAAAGATAAAATGAACCAAAGAAACGTGAAGAAGAACAGAAAAACAAACAAAAGGAGCCAGAACCAGCACCAAAAGGGGAGGAAGGGGGAGGGGAGCCACCCTAGAGGCCTCAAGAAAAGAGAACAGAGTGCAAATGAAAAGACAAGCAACGAGACCAGGACACGAAAAGAGAGTGGGAGGAAGCAGAAACAGAGGAGGGCACGCCAAGCAGAGAGAGAAAAGAGAGGGGGTGTGCACGAACCCAAGCAACAGAGGGCCTGACACGCGGAGCCGGCATGGGCGACACTCAGACCGAAAACCCCCAGGGCGGGGCCCAGCAGCACAGCCGACCCAGACTAGGCCAGCAGAAGGCCCAAACTGCCCGCCCGATTCCACCACCAAGGATTCCCCCAATGCCCCACGTCTGCGTCACTCCCAGGCCAGAACAGAGGGGAGAGCAGCAGCAACCGTGGCCAGAGCCCAAATCCAACCCCCAGGCAAACCGCTCCTACCAGATATCCAAGGAGGAGGAAGGCCCCAAGCCGCTCCGCAAGGGCTGCACCATGAAGAAACCAATCGGGGCTTGCCAGGAACCAGGAATGAAGGGGAATCCATAAGGGCCACGGAAGCCCGCCAGCAAGACACCAGCCAGGGTCGCCAAGCCATCCCCCATCCACAGCACAGGAACAGGGCAGGACACAGAAACATCCCATCCAGGAACAGGACCGCCCGGTGTCGGCAAAAGATGCAGGGAAAACGTGAGAAGGAGTGGGTGCGAGCAAGCCGGACAGCAGGAGAGAGTATGTGAGTGAGGGAAGCAAGCAGGAGTCAGAACCACGCTTCCTCTGTCCTTTCTTCTTTACAAAACAGCTCACTTCCTGTCTCTACCACCTTTTAAACCCTTAACCTCTTGCTCCTCCCTAACAAACACACCCACACACTTCCTTCCTGAATCAACCCTCCCCATGACATGCTTCCCCTCCGCTAACCTGCGGTCCACTCCGGGGAATTTCTTTATGATTCAAACAGTACTGGATGCCAGCCTTAAAACTTTAAATGAGCAAAAAACTTTTTTTATGGAAACCTACGTATTATTTTTCTGCTGAGAAAACCAAGCGCACTCCCACCACTGTCAGTTGTTTTATTCAAATGTGATAACAGTTCAAATGGTCAGGAAGTAAATAACAGCTTGATTACTTCCTGAAATTTCTAAATGACAGTATGACTCAGCAGTTTGCATCACTTTCTATGGTGAACAGTTTGTCAGTGGCTCATCTCTCCCATAGAATACAACAGAATAACCAATCGAAATCTGACCACTAGAGGGCAATGTTAATGTAAACAAAAACATAAATTTAAACTCTAATAACTCTGGAAATACGATGGGAGTACCGTTGTTATAGTATACAGTTTTTTTCACATCTGCCATATTGCATGAGCAATATTTCCTCTTTAGGCAGGTGTAGGGATTATAAATCAATTCAAGTGCTTGGTTTAGCAAGGAATTTCAGCAATGCAAATGAGGCAGAGCCATATCATCAATTATGGCAACCTAGGCTACTACTCAGTGGTGCACTGGCTGCAAGTGATGGGTCACAGACAAAGGCCCTACTGGTGCTGCTGACATCTTGTGTCAGACAACTTCTGTGTCTGATACAAGATGCCACAATGCCGGTATCTGCTAGCAACCGTCTGTGTCAGTAGCACTGGATCAAGAGGTTGTACCATGCCTAGGGCCCTATGGAGCCTTAATCTGTCACTATAATTAGGGCCAGTTGGGAGGGAGTACAAGGTGGAATGTTAGTATCTGGTACACAGCTGTGCCAGCCAGTACTCTTTCAAAGGAATCTAGATTATCATATGGTACTACTTCCACATTAAACTCTGTGGGTAGATATAGTGAATGTGATATAAGCATTTGAGACCATTCTGGAGTCCATGAGGTTAATAATGTTAAAGGACTAGTAAACTTTTAATATGAATAAAAAACCAAACATATATTGAAAGACTTTTTCAATGATACTCCCACCGCTAGAATATTGTTAGTTCCAAAGTTATTACAACTCAAACTATTGTTTTTTTTTTTTTAAACTGTTAGCAATAGTGCCACCTGGTGTCTGGACAGTTCACCTGGTGTCTAGATAATTATTCTATTTCCTTCAGTAGGAGAGGTGAGGAACTGACTACAATTTTCCATGGAATGTGATTCTAACTGCTTCACCACTTTGAACGTTATTCATTTTTTAATTAATCATCTCCCTGTAGTGACAGTAACCTTGTTTTACTGAGCTGGAAAAACTCTACAATATATGTTTTTTTCATAATAAAACTTTGCTGATACTTTATGTTTTCTCTATTTTAATTAAAATGTTATTTTAATATTACGACAATAATAATATTGATATCACTAATTATATTATTATACTAATTATAATATTCTAATATAATATGCTAATATAATAATACTAGTTTAAAAGCCCGTGTACATGTGCCAAGGTCCAGGTGATGTTAAGAGGCCGGTCCTGCTCTGCATACTGCCGCCTCACTGGTGGCGCACGCGATGCAGTCACGCACTGAAGAGACTGCCCGAATGCACAGAATGCTCCCAGCACAAAACACCCAGCATTCCTACACCTCCCAGCATTCTGTGCGTTTGGGCAGTCTCTACTGGGCATGACTGCATCGGACAAACATTCTAGCATTTTATTTTATAGGATAACTAGTATGAAAGCCCGTATACACGGGCTAAAGTGCACCCAGCTGCCCCGGCTGCTACCCCGGAGCCGGGAGCAGAGATAGGATGTGAGCCGTCCGGAGTGGGGCATCGGTTCGGCGAGTCTCTACTGCACATGACTGCCAAACATGCTGATCCTTAGCGGGGAGCTCCAGACAGCTCACAGTGAAGCTCCCTGTGTGCGAAACAACACATGCACAGTAGAGACTCTCTACTGCACATGTGCGGTTACGGCTCACAATGAGCGACACATTTTACCACTTTATGTTATAGGATTAGAATAGAATAGAATTAGAATAGTTTCCCATCCTCAGACTCAAAACATCAGTATATTGATTAACCCCCTATATTTAATTTCTCATTTCCAAATACACTCCCACTCGCCACCTTTGCTCTGCACAGGACCTTCTCCTCTCTAGAACTCTTATTACATCCTCCCAGTCCCTATTACAAGACTTTGCCAGTGCTGCACCTGAGTGCTGGAATTCCCTTCCCCATCCCACCAGGCTCTCCCCCAGCCTTCAGAAGCTCCCTCAAAACCTACCTCTTCAGGGAAGCCTATCAACTACCTCCATAAACATTATCACCAAGAACCCCACCCCTTCCCAGGACCGCTGCACTCAACAGGACTTCTCACTGCCACCCACTGACCAGAAGTTCATTCCCTTACACCCAATAGCACTTACTCCTTCTGTGTCCTTCTGTTCCTACCTACCTTCCTCTAGACCAGCATGACCCTCTGGTCCTTCTGTTCTCCATATTCAACTTGTACTATTTAATGTTTCTGTATGTCTTTTCCCTATTGTACAGCTCTGCGGAAAAAGTTAGCGCTATATAAATAAATTATAATAATAAGTAATAACCCCTTAAGGAACAGAGGGATGAGCAATCCATTGCGGAGCATTAGGGGTTGATTGATTGATAGAGTTATTTAAATAAAGGAAATCTCATTGAAATGTTTTAATAAAAAATGTTCTTTTTTTCCCAATACATCGGTTGAAAGTTCAGTCGGTTAAAAACACAAATGTTCTTTTAGACAGACTAATCCATTTGTATTGAATCTCCTTTCACATTATGTGAGCGCTGTTCTCTTCATTCCCTCTAACTGTTTAGATAATTATCCCATCAGGTACTATTTTATTTAATCTAGGACACCTAATTGAACCAAGCAATTATAGACTTGATGTTAGAAATTTCCAGAGGAGCAATGAATGTTCTCTTGGGAGTTTGCTTCATCCCATCATTCGCAACTCTACTTTGTTTCTTTCTCCCAGCAAAGAACAAAATCCAGATATTATTTTAAGCCCTAAGTAAGTGGGGACCCTGCATTCCTGTATAATATTTGTGTCAAACTGCATTCCAAAAGGGCCGAGATACGTGAATGCTTTTGGAATATTCCTGATCTTGCACAGATGATGCAGTCAGTATCTATGTCCTTTTGACTGCAACACCAGTATAAAATCAGGGCATTCCTCCCAAGTGTCCCTCTTTGGGATATATTAAGGATACACACCTTCTAGTTGGCCCTCTTTAGGAAATATTAGGGACCCATACCTCCCAAGTGTCCTTCCTTAGGCAATATTAGGGGTCTTTGTCTCCCAAATGTCCCTCTTTAGGAGATATTGGGTGTACATACATCCAAAGTGTACCTCTTTAGGAGATATTAGGGATCGATACCACCCAAGTGTCCCTCTTAGGCAATATTAGCAGTCTGTACCTACCAAATCTCCCTCTTTATGCAATATTAGGGGGTCCATACCTCCCAAGTGCCCCTCTTTAGGAGATATTAGGGGTACATATATATTCAAGCGTCCCTCTTTAGGAGATATTAGGGGTGCATGTCTCTTAAATGTCCCTCTTGAGGAGATATTAGGGGTCCATACCACCCAAGTGTCCCTCTTTAGGAGATATTACGGGGTGCATATCTCTCAAATATCCTTCTTGAGGAGATATTAGGGGTCCATACCTCCCAAGTGTCCCTCTTTAGGAGGGACATGTTGCTCTTCTGTATTCAAATCCCTCTGTCACTCTTTCCCATTGCAGTGTCCCTCTTTTTCAGAGATCAGACTGTGTGGTGTGTGTCTAAGTGTATCACATTGCTACACAGCAATAAAACTCACATTATTGTATATTTGTTTATGAACGTTTGTGTACATAAAATAACATGGCCTAATTTAAAATAATTTATTAAATTACTAAAGGGCTGTCACTAGGTCATGAGTAAGATAAAAGTTCTTGCTAATTCCCTGCCCACCAGTCGTACCCCTAGAGTTTCTCAACCAGAGTGCCATGGTACTTTGGTGTGTCATGGACATCCACTTGGGGTGCCCCATTTTATCTATGAAGACTTTGACAAAAATGCAAATGTTTAGTTAGAATTGTCTATTTATCTTATGCACAATATGTTTATTTTACTTATTCTGATTGTGAGAGCCCAAGAATAACAGTTTTCTTGTATTTCTAATCTTCATTACACCTATGACAAATGACATAAAATCTTAGGTGTGCCACGAAAATTCCAGATTGTATATTAGG